>JBBUKS010000049.1:11039193-11050534 GCA_038050645.1 Hedychium gardnerianum | reverse complement strand
CAATGGAGATGTCTTTTCCTTATAAGCTCATGATCTTTCCCATGTGTTTTCAATGTGGGACTTTGTTTGCAACCTTGCAACCCCAACAGATATTAGTCGACTGATGTTCAAATAGTCAATAAAATCAGACAAATTTTAGAAGGTTCAGAGGTCGTTCAACGTTAGGAACAGTGTAAGAGATCATATTAATCTACTGAATTTAAGATCAGTCGACTAATGGGTAAGATTAGTCGACTGATAGGCGAAAATCAGTCCCAACCTAAAGGCTTTAAAAGAGGATTTTGAGGAGAAATACATATCTGATTCTTGAGAGTTTGAGGATGAAGTATTGTTGCATTTCCAGACCAACAAGAGGTTATTCCAAGAAGAAAGAGGATCCAAAGCAAAGTTCTCTCAAATTGTAAAGTATTTTACTTTCATTTGTATTTGTTTCTTTGTTTTGTTTTGTTTTGTATTGCTTGTAAACAACATGTGTTGTAAGAGGCTTCTCCATCTTCGGAAGGTATTCGAGAAGGAGAAGATTTAGTAGTGGTAGATTGCTAGGACTAAGCCTTAGATAAGTCGCCTTAAGAGGCGGATACTGAGTAAAAACTAAGGTGTTGTCCATGTGGTGTCAAGTTTGATTAGAGTATTCTGCTACGCATTCGAACAACGAGCACACAATCAAGATGAAGCGATCGGAGCTATTCACCCCCCCCTCTGACTCGCATGGGTCTTAACAAGTGGTATCCTAGCAATGCCACTCTTCATCGGATCAACCTTTGTCGGAGTACAAATGTAGAGGTAGAAGATAAAGATTCAGATTTTGAATGGGTCAAATGGATTTCAAAGACGGACTTGGATACGACATTCGAGCTCCACCTCCTTTCGGATGATGAGCATTGAAGATTGGTTCATCCTAATGGAGGGATTTGAAGCCCCAATTTATGGCCAAGGAAGACTTCTCAAAAAAAAAAATGGACCAAGGGGCAACTCCAAAAATCTGAGATAAATGACAAGGTAATCAAAATTCTAGTTAATTTGGTGTCTAACAATATTTTGTGTAAATTAAAAAAATTCAAGGATGCAAATGATCTATGAAGCAAATTGATAAATTTTCATGAAGATTCATCCTCATTAGTACCAAATGAAGACGAGTCCGAAGAAGAAGACTCGTTGACTTCTATGCAAAAGAACTCGGAGGTTGAGAAGTGTTCAACATCCGAGAAGAAAGTTGAAATGACATCCACCTCAAGGACTGAGGATGTGAGATCATTGACATCGAAACAAAAGGAATTCTCAACATCCGAAGTAAATGAAGAAGAATATGCCACCTCTACGAGTGGAGATAGCTCAACTCATGAAGGTATATCAATTTTGCGCATTAAAGATAAAGATCATACTATTTGCTTCGAGTGTAGGGGAAAAAGACACTACATGAGCAAGTGTCCTAAATTGATGAAGAAAAAGACTAAGCTAGCACCCAAGGAGAGGGAGAAGCTAAAGTAGGTCGAACCCATGGTACGGAAAGGGAAAGAGTACATTGTGTGCTTTACATGCAATCAATGGTGACATTATCAGAACCAATGTCCAAAGGGGAAGTATCAAGGAAAAGAAAAGGGAGAAAACTCAAATTTAGGGGGAGCTTCCAAGATATCATTTCATAATGCAATCCCCTTATGTCATGATAAAAAGCATGCTAGAAATAAGTTTTATGAATTTAGAGAATAGGAAAAATGATAATTCTAAGGATAATTCTATATCATATCATGCTAGAACTACCCCACCTAAGGATAGAAAGGTTGAAAACAATCTAGGAAATAACCTAAAGAAGTTTAAACATATGCCTAGAAAGAGACACGATCAAGTCAATCACGAAAAATCAAAATTTAAGGATTTGAGGATTGAAATCAAGTTTTGAGATCAAGACTTAATAAGCTAGAGAAGACCCTTAGCAAGATGGAAAATATGTTTAAAGGGTCAAAGAAATAAGATATATGCTTAGATAAACAAGAATCATCTAAGGGTAAGAAAGGTTTGTGATACAAACCTAAGTCCAAGGACAATGTGCTCTCATATCATAAAGTTCCATATAATTATGGAACTAACCCTAGATCTAGGAGTAAAATCAAGGTTGTAAGGGAAGTCATCCCTAAAATGACCTTAATGAGACAATAATGACTAATACTTCTCAGAAGCCTAAGAGATTCATTAGAAAGGTATCTAGGGAGTTTATCCTTAGTAAGTACCTAATACACCCAAGGAGCTCCAATAGGTTTTGAGTTCCTAAGAGTGTAATCGTTTCACACTAATTGGGTATAAGGTGTGTCAACTCAAATTGGGAGGGTAGTTAACCTAACCATGATGAAATTGATATTTTAGGATATTTTCAAGGTATTATGATATCTTGAGAATAAAAATTCAAATTTTATCTTAGAAGATTTCTATAGTATGTCAATAAGAATTGAGTTCTTAAGTTGATCAAAATTGGCATGATAGGTTAGAATTCAAAAGTGTGCCAAGTTGGACTTTTTGACACATTCGAGGGATATATGTCGATTATGTCAAATCGAGTATTTGACATAAAAATTAGTTGGAAATACTTAAATTAAAAATCTAGGTAATTTTATATTATTATACTATATTCACCATTCTTGCATGTCCTATCACATTTCATGACATCATATCATATATTTATCTTGACATGATAGTGTATTGTTAATTTTGATTTATGATTTAATATTGATATATGTCATATCATACATGCATCATTTGAATATGATACATTTTCTTTCAAAATGTTATGCATTTGATATATGACATACTCATTATCATGCATTATTTCAATTTATTGTAATTAAGGACAATATCATTAGTTGACATCTTATATAGGATGATCAAATTTAAAATGCCTAGTTAGAGATGCATGATCCTTTAGTTTAGGGAAAATAAATTTTACATCTCATAAGAACAATAGGATTAACTTATGTGTGTATTGAGATACATTAGATACAAGTGAGATGTTAGGATGATGACTAAGTTCAAGATGCAAATTTGGTGCATTAAAATTGAGCTAAGTTTCATCAATACACATGGATTTTACATAATCAATCATGGAGAAAGCTAATATGTAAGTCAAGTGCATTTAGCTCATAGATCATGATTGAAAATTAGCTTTGAAAATCATTTCAAAATTATTTTGGACCCTGGTGAAGTCTATTTGTTGATAGGAATCACTATTAATTAGGTTGATGCAAAGTTAGAGTGAAATATTAAAGTTTTTAATAGTTTTAAACTTTGTGTCATTCTTTAAAAATAAGATGTATTTTCATAGAAAAAATATTTTTCACTAGTAGTATTTGACATAAGTAATGTCTATATGAAATTTCGTGATTTTTTCAAAAATCGTAGCATTACTTATGCATTTCTAAAATTCGATCTAAAAAAATGGAAAATGTAGCTTTTTGACTATCAATCAACTGATTCAGAGTATCAATCGATTGGTTTATGTGTTTTTAATTAAAATGGTTTTCTTTAACTCGTTAAGATCACTTCTAGGTATCGTAACTATCCTTGACCCTATGATATGCTTAGATAAACATTCAAAGGTGATTTTCTTGATGAAAATGAGAAAGGGTGTTAAAAAAAGAAGAAATGGAATTGAGAGGGAGGTTTAGATTCAAGATTGAATCTTTAATCTCATAACTTGGATTTTGAATTTTCTTAAAGGTTTAGGAACTCCAAATCATTGTTGGTGCAATGATTGAAGTTGGAGCAAGCTTCGAGGGGGAGGTCCTTCTTAAAGACATGATTTCGATGTGAAAGGAGGAGAATGCAAGATTTTGAAGATTGATGAATGAATGAAGGATGTATGCTCAAGGTTGAGCATTGAAGATAATGGAAGGTAGGGAATCTCCATTGTGGTGTAGACAGTTAGGAATGGGAGAAGAGAATGGATTTTTGGAAGTGGTTTTTGATGTGTGTCAAAGGGGGAGAATGAATGGTTTAAGTTAAAAAAAACCTTCATTCATGCCTTGGCATGAGAAATAGGATGTTGGGTTAATGAGTTAGCCTAACTTAAATATATTATCAAACATCACAAAAAGGGAGATTGTTAGTACAATCAACCCCTAGTCAAGGTTATCTAAGCTAACCAAGCTCAAGTTGACTCGAGTTGGGATTTCGATGTTTAATCAATATGTTAGTTGGTTGAGTGAAATGTCAAGTAAGTCAAGGTTGACCGGATACTTAACAATCGATCAATATGTTAAATTGGTTGAGAGAAAAGCCAAGTAGATCAAGTTGATCGGTTACTTGACAAGATATGAAAAGTCCAAGTGGGTCAAGATTAACTGGACACTTGGTAGTCGAAAGTCCAACATCGAGTTGGCACGAGATGGAAAGTCCAAGTGGGTCACTTGGTGATCGAAAGTCCAACAAATAGTTGGTAAGAGGAAAGTCCAAGTGAGTTATGGTTGACTAGACACTTGGCAATCAAAAGTCCAACAGAGAGTTAGAATTAGGCGTGAAGTCCCGACAGGTCAAGGTTGACCAGATGCCAGGCAATGATGAAGTTTCGACAGGTCAAGGTTGATCGAATACTAGGCAACGAGGAAGTCCGGGCAGATCAAGGTTGACCAGATGTTAGGCAACAAGAAGTCTCAGCAGATTAAGGTTAACCAAATGTCTGACAAAGGAAGTTCTGATAGGTTGAGGTCAACTGGATACCGAAAAAGATAAGAATTCGACTTTGATAAGGCTGAAACTGTTGGTGCGACGGAAGCGGTTTAGATCGCTAGAGGGGAGAGGTGAATAGCGACATGCAAATTAAAAATGATCTTTTCTCTTGCTAATGACTTAGCAAGGACACACACATTAAAAATAAAATGAACACATAAAAAGGAAAGAGAACACGAGAAATTATTTGGTTACAACACTCAGGTTATTAGTCCAAGAACAATGAAAGATTCACTATCTTCTCCTTCTTCGAAAATGCCAGAGGTGGAGAAGCCTCTTACAACGATTAAGTATGAGAACAATAAAACATAACTGAAAGAAAATGAATACAAGTGTGTGTGCTTTTTTATCTTCGAGCTTCAGTCCTATTTATAGCCTTCATCTTGATCTGACCTTTGTACTGACATGGCATCTCTGGTCGACCAAACCCTCTTCAATCGCCTGGACGATACTGATGTGTCCTTAGTCTTTATTCGCTTCAACAATGGCTTGATAACAGCTTTGGATAACTCAGCCCCTTTTGGTCGACCGGAAGCTCTTCGGTCGCCTGGCGACTTGCTGACGTGGTCGTTTTGATCCGTTTCGACAATGGTCATGGATGACTCATCGATTGGCTTCTAATTGCCTAGAGTTCTTTCGGTCGCTTAGAAATGGTCAACCTTAGACTTGATAATTTGTTGAATTCACCTTCTCCGGTCACCTTGATGAATCCCGATTGCTTGGACATGTAGTTATCGGGACTTCATCTCAGTCTCCGTACGCAGTCTTCCTTCTGGTTTCTCATCCCTCGGATGCACCGAGCCCTTCCGGCTCACTCTTGTGCGTCCTTCTCACTCCGTCGGAGTACTCTTTCGCACCTTCTCATACCTTGGATGCACCAAGTCCGTCGACTGCTTTCCCATGTCATCCTTCTCGTTCATTACATCTTCTACCAAGGTTTGCCATCTCCACTGCTCCTTAGCCATCGGGTACAAATGTGTTTTCCTAAGTTCATGTACACTTAGGTACACATATTAAAACTCAACAAGGACCTAACTTAAATTTATTTGACAACACATCAAAACACAGCTAGGGGTTTTAACATTCTCAGCCTTTTTGATGTTCGTCAAACTAAGTTTAAATTAGGATAAATAAAATAACCATATGAAAATAATTCTAATATTCTCCCCCTACATTTATGACTAATTTCCATTTCTCCCCCTTTTGACAAAAACAAAAAGTTTGGGTTCGAGAATAATTCAAAATTTCTTTCCTTGTTTTGGAAATTAGGTAACAATATTTCAAAATTAAATAAAAATTTAAAATATTTATGAAGTGTAAAACCCAAAATTTCCTATCAAATAAAATTAATTTTAATCAAAAATTATTTTTCATTAATTTTTGAATTTCAAAATACATATTTTAAAAAATAATTTTATCAAATTTTCTAAGTGTCCAAAATTCATGAAAATTTACCAGAAAAATTCTTTATTCCTAAAGAAAAATATTTTGCATAGATTTTGAGTAGAATATCTAAAAAACAAAATTTTGATTTCGTGAATGCATATCGAGTCAACCATTTGTTAAAAAAAATATTTTTATGGTTGACTATTCTAAAATCTTTCTAAGTGGTCAGAATAGATTTAGGCACCCAAAATAAATTTATACTTATTGGATCTATCAAATATTTTTGCAAAATAAAATTATTTTGGTATTTTTATGATTTGGCCCTTAGGGTATCTAAAATTACATTTTGGTCCTTCATACCTTAATACTTGTTGACTAAATTTTGTTCTTTAACATCATATTCAGATTATTTGAACCAATGAAAAAAAAATTCTAATGCAAATTTATGAGTTTCTACCTATTCCCTTAATTTTGCATTTTCATCCTTAATCTTTTCAAATTTCTCAATAAAACAAGAAATAGCTAATTTATTTTCTAGTTCAGATTTAACTTTCTTTAGTTCCATGCATTTATTTCTAATCTTACACAATGATCTAGATAACATTTTAATTGCATCATATAATTGATCTGAGGGTAGTTGTTTTACCTTACTTATTGTGTCAGATTCGTAGGTCGAAACTCCCATTATATTGTTGCTCTCTTCTCTTGATGATGAGCTATCTGACTTTTCTTCTTGGTGAGTTGTCGTCAGTGCAAGATCAGCTATATGTTCAGTTTTTGAATCCTCTAATGATGAGATGTCGCTCCATGTTGCTTTTAGGATTGTTTCTTTGGGCTTTGCTTTATATTTCCCCTTTTCTTTGGTCTTGTTCTTGAGCTTGGGGTAGTTATCCTTGATGTGATCCTCCTTATCACTTTAAAGCACCTTATCTTTTGCTTCTGCCTCTTCTTTAGCAATTTGGTCGCTTGTCTCTTGTCAAAATTGTTAGTCTAAAAATATTTCTTCATTTTTCTTACCAAATATGTTTGTTCATCTCCATCTATTGAAGACTCCAAATCTGACTCGCTCTGCTTTTCTTTGAGTCATGTTGTGGTTCACTTCTCTATTTCTTTTAAACTTGCATATCTAGATTCGTGTAATTCCATAGTTGAAAATAAATCTTCTAAATTACATACCTCAAGATTCTTTGAAATATAATAGGAGTCAATCATTGACATCCACTCTTAAGTATGTGGGAATGCATTTAGTGCATACCTCAACATGTCTATATTAGACACTATTTCCTCGAGATTGTTAAGGCCGGTAAGAATTTCCTTCATTCTAGCATGTAGTTAAGTCACTTCTCCCCCTTTTTCAATCGAAGGTTGTTGAGTTGGCTCCGTAGTAGATCACGCCTTGCTAGCTTCACCTTCGAGATGTCTTCATGGAGCTCTAGGAATTTTTCCCAGAGTTCTTTGGAAGAGTTGTAAGTGTCAATTCGGTTCAATTCCTGCACTGGTAACACATTTAGCAAATGGAATTCTACCTTACCATTGCCTATGAACTCATCTCGTTGCTTTTTGGTCCATCTATATTTCTCGAGTTCTCCTCCATCTTCAGTCATGGGCACTTCGAACCCATATATAATACATATCATGATTTCAAAATCTATTTCAAAAAATACCTCCATTTTCTTTTTCCACATTGTGAAGTCGCCTTCAAACTTTGGTGGATGGATGCTTGATCCGATCATTCCTCCCATTCTAGTTGCTTAGTTGATGATTAGTCATTCTGATCGGTCAGCTCTAATACCACATGTTGGTGCGACGGAAGCGGTTCAGATCGCTAGAGGGGAGAGGTGAATAGCGACCTGCAAATTAAAAATGATCTTTTCTCTTGCTAATGACTTAGCAAGGATGCATAGATTAAAAATAAAATGAACACATGAAACATAAAGAGGACACGAGAAATTACTTGGTTACAACCCTCGGGTTGTTAGTCCAAGAATGATAAAAGCTCCATTATCTTCACCTTCTTCGGAAATGACCCGAAGGCGGAGAAGCCTCTTGCAATGGTTAAGCGCGAGAACAAAAAAATAGAACTAAAAGAAAATGAATACAACCGTGTGTTTTTTAGAATCTTCGAGCTTCTATCCTATTTATAGCCTTCATCTCGATCTGACTATTGTGCTGATGTGACATCTTCGGTCAACCGAACCCTCTCCGGTCTCCTAGACATTGCTAATGTGTCCTTAGGCTTTATCCTCTTTGACAACGGCTTGATAATAGCTCTGGATAACTCAACCCCTTCCGGTCAACTGGAGGCTCTCTAGTCGCCTGGAGACTTGCTGATGTGGTCGTTCTAAACCATTTCGACAATGGTCCTGGATCACTCATCGGTTGGTTTCTGGTCACCTGGAGTTCTTTCAGTCGCTTGGAAATGGTGAACGACTTGACCATTTGCTGAATTCACCTTCTCCGGTCGCTTGGATGAATCTCAGGTTCCTGGACATGTAGTTGTCCGGACTTTGTCTCGGTCGCCTTGCAAAGTCTTCCTTCCTGCTTCTCGTCCCTCGGATGCACCACCCTTCCATCTTACTCCTATGCATCCTTCTCACTCCACCAGAGTACTCTTTCGTAGCTCCTCGTACCTTGAATGCATCGAGCTTGTCATCTCCTTTCCCATGCCATCCTTCTCGCTTGCGTCTTCTGCCAACATTTATTTTTATGCAGTTTTACTCCTGATGGTCATTGTGTATCTGCTTATATAATCAAAACTTTTAAAGAGCGTTAGTGCATTTTAGGTTCTACATGAAGGCATGTAGACCAAGATCTAAAAAAAAATATTATCATGAATTTTTGATAAGTAATTTGAATATTATTGATACTGTATAATATAATATATTTTTTTACTAATTTTCTCGATATTGTTGCAGAAAAAATATATTTGAGAGCTAGGACATGAGGCACAATTTAAAGAAACATGGAATAATTATTATGCAAAACTATACAATGACTTGTTATACAAGTGGAGAAGGAAGGGAACAAGGTCATCCCATGTACCAGATGAGATTTGGGATGCATGGAGGAACAATTGGGTTGCAGAAAAATAGCAATAAAATTCAGTGATTGCTCGAAACAATAGAAATACTAAGCTTGTTGGCCCAAGCACGAGATCCACAAAGCATATGGTTGGATCATGATCTATTGTAGAGCATGCAATAGACTTGGTAAGTTTTAAATAAAGTTATATAAGAATTTTTTAATTATTATTGAACTTATTTTAATTTATAAAAAAAATTGTGTATGCAGGGATATACTTTACCTAAACCTCCCACTTTTTGTAGGTATTTCACAATATCTACAAAAAAAAAGGATGACACTTTTGTCGATGCTCGATCAAAGGCCATAGACATAAGAATATAAACTTTCGCAATACTCACATTTAACAATTACAAGTTTTATATATTAATTGTATATTAGATATTAATAATATTTTTTTACATAGAATGAAATTACTAATCGAATTGCATAGACGTCTCAGCCTACTATAAAGGGAGAGGAGTTACATATTCTATCAGACGATATACTAAATGATATATATTATGATGTTGTCGTTGGAAGGAAAAAGAACTTCCTCTATGGTCTTAGCTCCTACACAAAAGTTGTATATAATCGTGTGATGACTCTTAAGCTCAGAGGTCATTCCAGTTCTTCATCTACTGGGATGGAAGCATTGAGACAAGAAAATCAAGAATTGAGGGATCAGGTCATGATATTAGAGCAGTCTCGGGTCAATGAGGAGACATTTGAAAATCAGGTCAAGATAGCAGTAAAGCGGCAAATACAAGAATTCATATGTCGATGGAGTCCAAATTTTGCAACGCCATATGGTTTTGACTCACAAGAGACTCAAGACCCGAACACTACTGACAAGTAACTCATTATATTTCTAGTTCTTTTGAGGTGCATTGACCTTCAACTTAATTCTTTTGTTTATCACTTATAAAATATGCAAAATAGTTATGTTCATTTTGATATTGTATGCATCTGAGAATTGTATTACATCTTTTCAGGAATAATGTGATAAAGGTATATTCTATCACCATCAGTAGATATCCAAGCTCTTATTAAGTATATTTATTTAAAACATGTGATGTTAACTATGGAAAAATAAAGTTACGCCTTAAAAATTTTAAAATAACTCCATAATAATTTTAGGAAATTTCTAGAAATTTTTGGAAATTTCTAGAAATTTTTGAGGGGTTAAAATGAAATTATATGAGTTAGTTAAGGATATTTTGAATTAAATTGGGAGTTGATAAGAATTATTAACCTAAAGTTCATTTAATTAACCCTAAGTTAATTATATCTAACCCTAGGTTTTTAACTATTAAAGCCTAAGTTTACCTAAGCCACTCCCACTCGATTCCTCACTCGACACTCGTCGAAAACCACCCAATCGGCCGCGGTTGCCTCCTCGCGATCTCCCCTCTCCTCACTACCGGCCAAGTTTTCTTCCCCGAAGAAGACAATTGTCGAGCTCCTTCCCTTCACTCAAGCCTCATCGGAGGAGAGATCACGAGCCTCCTCTTCCCGAACAGTGCTGGTGTCGAGGTAAATTCGACCATCCACAGCCACGTTTTCTCCCTTTTTCTCGATCTTCTTCTTCTAGTATCGTTGGCCACAACAAGCCTCAAACTTCGTCCAGATCGAGTTCAAGGAGAATCATCTCCGTCTGGTTGGTCAGGGAAGGCCAAATCGCCGGGCAGCTTCGCCGATTAGACCTAGGTAAGTCGTGACTCTGCAATTTGGTCCTATCGTTGGGTATCTAGCTGGGAATTGCTCATCTCAAATTGTTGGTTGTAGTTTCAGATCAGATTTCTGGCCAATCACTATTGGGCTGAGTTGTCCTGTTCCGGCCAACTTGCCCTCAATCAGCTCTGGCCACCTACTGTTCTATCCGACCACCAACAGTAGGTAGGTTGAATTAATCTGAATATGGGTTATATGAATGGATGCAATACCCTCCCGGGGCGTGATAATTTATTAGTATCAGAGCCCCAAGTTGCGATAGCCTGTTTTTGTGTTTTCGAATTTCAAGATTTATTTTCCTCAATGTGACTTTTCGAGTTTTGGGACAAGACAGTGATAGGACATCTCCGACAATAGGATGTAAGTTGCTTTCTGGTAGCTTATATTGTTGTAAATTCTTATCTAGTTGTATGTATCAGGTATGACTAGAGGTAGATCAGTCACT
>JBBUKS010000049.1:10999637-11024847 GCA_038050645.1 Hedychium gardnerianum | reverse complement strand
CAAACATGACCACTTAGGGAATGATTCTACTAATAATCTTTAGTTTGTATGGTTGATTCACCACTATTCTATTTGGGGTTGTCTCATTCCTATGGATAGGCAATATGGGTGGTGAGGCTTATTGGGGAAGCTAATTAAAGTATAGTATAATTTTTAAAAAATTTATCAATCTTTATATTAGATCAATTGAAAGTTTATCTTAAACACTAGAAATTACCTTGATAGAGAAGTCATTTAAGCATCCATTCTTTAAACCCCATATAGTTCTGTTAATGTCAACACTAAAAGTAGATTATTGATATGAGACTTTTATATCACATTTTAATAATAGGTAACATTTTATGTTTATTATATTTACTTTATATTTGTGCAAATTTGAATAAATATAATAATATCCTAGAATGATAGATTCTATTATGTTTTATAGCATATCAATTATTTGAATTAATTGTGAGAGACAATAGATAGATAAGACATTACTCTCAATTATTCCTAGTCAAGTATTAATATATAAGGACAATATTAATGTATTGAGACTAGCATGTAAGTTAACTGATGGCTTGATCTCACAAGTCATGGATATATGATATTAAGTTAATACATGAGTATATATTAAAGAATATGTACTAAATTGACCCGCCATGAGAATGTTTCATGAATTGTTATATGAGTGTCATAAATATTCTCATAGTGACTATTAGTATAAATAGTCCTTTGACCTGAAGTGATTACGATTCCCTACATAAGGAGTTGTGTACTTTAGTATCGACAAACATCACATATAACAAGGTTGATTATAAAGTTGTTTAATGGGTATACAATGAGTTATGTAGAGGGATGTGAGTGATGTAGATGAAATTTGTCCCTTCCATATAACAGAAGTGATGTCTATGAGTCCATTGATTAAGTAGGACTACTAAAATGCATAGTCATGATCAAATAAGTCAGAATGAGATATTGAGCTTATTTGGTTAAGTAAGTCCACTTACAGATTAAGAAACACATAGATTGATAAGAGAATGACACAATTTATGTCTCGTAAATCAATCTAGATGTCATGGACAAAAGGACTAAGTTATATAATAAAATAGTCATAGACAGATTATGTTGAATCTACGATGTTCTCGTCACTTGGGTGGTTGTGATGTATTGTTAGATGTCCCTTATTCTTGTATCTTTAAAATGAGATTTTAGAGTCACTGTCAGCGTTATGAGAACCTATTGGGTTACACATATAAAGAGCGCATTAATTTTGAAGTTTGGTTTATTTTAGTTTGACTAAATAAACTGGGCCTAAGTTTGTTTTGGTTCTTAAATTTGTTGGATTAATAGGTAATCTAATAAATATGAGTTTGGGTTAGCAAACAGACACCCATCAAGCCTAGATCAAATAAAAGTCATATTTTATTGAATAACGTCTTATTAGATAAGATTTGACCACGTTATTAGATAACATCTTATTAAATAAGACTTGGCCACATTTTATTCATCTTATTAGAAAAAAACTTGATGGTTGTCGATAAGATTGTGATAACCCAAATAGGTTAGAGTTTGATCTCAACTTTAAATACGTGTGGTAGCTAGCACTACATGAAAGACAACGCGAAACTCCAATTGTGCTCGTGAGACGGGCGACGACTGTGCTCGTGTGGATACCATAGAGGCGTGAATGTATTGATCGCATTGAGTTTCACTTGACTCTCCATATTCGCAAAAAGGGTTCTGCGCATCTAGAGGAAGCTATCTACACCAACGACTTAATTTGAATTCGCATGGATCTCTGGTGAATTCTTTTTTTGCTGTATTTTATGTTTAGTTTTGCTTGAGAACCCAACAAGTTCTTCCTTATGAGGTAGTGTTGAAGGTGCTAGCATTTGATTAGGGATGAGAGAATCTCATTATGTAGTCAACATTGACAATTTTTAACAATTGTAAGTTGAAAATGATTATTCTTTTTCTCTCTTACAAATGCAAAATATTTTTTGCAATTGTTAATATTAAAGACATGTAGTAAATAAATTCTAGTCAGCTAAATTCTACAACCTCCTTAATTTCCAATCAACTAAATTACAGTTTAGTTGTTAATTGGAGACCAAACAAAAATATTTTATTCTTCAAGTAGAGTGCTTTCAGTTGACTTCTTAGTCTACTCAACTCTTCTGTTGATTGGGAACGACTACTTCTTGGAGATCTTGGTTTTACTTGGCTTACGACCTCATAAACCTAAACAAAGCTACGAAAATAATCTTCATCGCCAACTATAATGAGGAGTCACCTGTTCCTTGATTGAAGGATCTAACAAGCCGATACATCATCATTTGATGATGTTCACAAAATGTGAAACCCAAGATTATAGTCCTTTGTAATCTCTCACCTGTCTTCTTGTCAAAATGTTTCACCTTCAAGTTTTCATTTGCTTGCTTAAAGGCCCCATCTTTAGGTTTTCATTCATTTTCTTAGAGGTCCACCTACTTGCCTCTAAGTCTTCATCCATTTGACTAGAGGCCTCGATGCTAAGTTTTCAAATGCCATTGATGGTTCTCTCCCATGAGCCCATCTCATTCTTGACCTCTAAGCCATTGAACCAACACCACTCCAACTTGGCTGCGTCGAGTCATCCATCAATATGACAACCCCATCGAGTCATGTGCCCTCTAGATCTATGGCACCTTCCTCCCAAAGTAGAGTCGAATTTATTAAGGTTATAATTCTAGGACCGCGAATGCATTTCCATGTATAGTCTCAACATAGTGAAACTACAAGAGGATCAATCCTTCATATGATTTAGAGATCTTGATCCCTAATGTCACCATACCTTTCATATCAAAAATGTTTATCAATGATTTTTGATTCATCATGTTTATATAATAAAAGTTGGTTATTATTAGCATGTTATCAACATACAAGAATATTATCATATACGTCTTAGGTTCATCATGAATGATAGACAACCCAACCTACAAACTTTTTTTTTAAGGTAAGTGGGTGGTTTAGAGGGGCATTTTTGATAGAAGTTTTTAAGTAAAATGTCCAATGATGATTAATATATATATATTAGTATTTCAAAACTCTTGTTCCTATTTCACGATCTATGACTTTTCAACGAGTTATTCTTGAAAATCTAGTAGCTCTTTCTCCTTCTCAAACATCTTTTAAAGTTTGAAGAAACCTCTTAGAATATTCTTTGCAAGATGAATACAAGTAGAAGCTAAAGAGTAGTTAATGAGTACACAAGAAAGTTCAAAGGATCATAAAGATAAACATCCTTTGTAATTGTTAAACTTCAAATCTTCTCGATCTTCTTTTATAATCTTCAAACAACTATTTTGTTGTTTTATCGTCATCAATCAACTAGATCAACCATCAATCTGCCTACTATTATCTCAGTCAATTGAATTCCACCATCACGGAGATTGATTTACTGTAGCCTTTAAGTCATCAAACCATTCTTACTTAGCCTTATTAGATCAACTATCTTTTTTTCTGTTTTGTTATTGTTGTGTTATCAGTTGATAAGATCAATCAACTAATTTTAGATCTATCGACTCTGCAATCTATTCAACCAGAGGGAATATTATCTATTTCCAATATTAATCGGACAAAGTCTGGACACCTATTATATGAAAAAAAAATTATATTAGTTAACTATAGAATTATATATATATATATTTTGGAGATTTAGCTTTTACTGTACTTGTTCATCCTCCCTTCTTCCTCCGGGTCTCCTTCTCGCCGAGGTCGAGCAGCTCCTCGAGCACCTTGTCGTCCAAGCACTCCAACTCGATCACCTGCGTCGACGAGCCGGCGCCGGCGTGGCTGCGGCGCGCCTCCCCGGGGAAGTTCAGGACCGCCAGGGAGCCGCGCATGGCGTAGGCGGCGCGGTCGTAGGCCCTCGCCGCCTCCTCGGCGGTGTCGAAGGTTCCCAACCACACACGCTCTCCATGCCGGTTGGAGTCCCGGATCTCCGCCGCGTACTTGCCCCACGGCCGCCGCCGCACTCCTCGGTACTTGGTCGCCTCTCCGGCGTCGCCCTGCTCCTTCTCCGCCATCGCCGGCGGCCGAGCTCGGCCTCCCTAGCTAGCTGATCTCGCAGCCGGGGAGTTTAAATCGAGGTCGAAATCTGATTCTCCACGTGAAAGTAAGCGGATTAATTAAACGAAAAGAAGCCCAAATTTTTTAATTTTAAATTAAATTCTGTGGGCATTTGATTAATTAATTTAATTAATTGCATGGAGTGATACGTAGGAGCTGTAGGTGAGCTCGTAGGCATGCAACTTGCACATGACAAAGAAATTAAATAATAGTTATACTGTAGGTGAGGACAAACAGATGTATTACATGAGAACAAGATTACTTGACTATATTATTGATAAAACATTGCTAATGTCCCGGACGACGTACTGTTTGATTCTTTTCTTCAATAAATAATAGATTTGAGAACATTCATGAGTTTTCACAAGCGTTTTATAATTTATTTTAATTGATAAGAATTTTTATAAAATCGAATGGATCAGTACTCCCAAAATTAATTAGATCAATATTTTAAATATCTAATGCCAACTAATAAAAAAACACTGATGGCTCTTCTAGATGTCACGTGTTTGATTTTGATAATTTAAGTTAAGGTCGTAAATGAGATAAGTCGTGCTAAATTTTATGGTATTTAAATTTATTTGATAAAATAATCGAATCAAATCAAACTAAGCCTAAATGAGCCAAGCTATTAAAATGATTGTTCAAAATTAACTTAATTTATTTTTAATGAGCTTGAGCTTGATTCGAGTTTAACTTGAGTTTGATTTGTTTAGATATTATCGAGTGGTGTAATTCTACCATCCGAGTATCAAATCGAATATATTTGTGGGGGTTGTTTAGATGTTATCGAGTTTTAAATTCAAGTTTGTTGATTATTTGAAATTTTTATATTTTAAATTTATTGGATTAATTATTGAGTTTGATAATACAAACTTATTTTATTCATTTTAAAAGTTTGATTGTTTATTTAGCATATTAATAAAAGTTTTATTGATAAATATTATTCATTTTTTTAACAAAAAGTGATTACACTCATCCCAGACGTTCCTCACAACTCGTCCCAAAGTTATGTAAATAAAAGTAAGTCACGGGGTCAACTTATAGTCGACTGTCAAGTGGCTAGGGGTGGAGATGATTCTCATGCGCCCGTCGAGAATTAATCTCTGCCCTATTGTAGCAAATCTGTCACCCATTAGTCAACTGGATACCTCCGTAGGGACGATAAATATTATTCACAAACGTTGTTCACGAATATCAACGAGCTGAACACATGTATTCAAGCTTGTTCATTTAGTTTAACGAGTTGTTCAAGTATACTTAAATTAATTGATCTTGTGTGTATTGAACGAACATAAATAAATTCTTGTTAAGTGGAACATCAAATTTATTCATAAACGTTCAATTCATTTACAACCCTATCCACGAAGGTAATTTGTTAATTTTAGAGATAGATGATTTTTTTTTCCGATTTTATCTATCAGATAAATTTGAAGTATAATTTATATATATTCAAAAAATAATTTTAAAAATATTCATCCTATTTAAAAATTAAATTCTAATCTTCTTAATTATTGTTCATCTGAGTTTTATAATTATACTACATTTGTGTGAGTAACTTATTGGTTATTTTTGGCATTAGTTATGGATGTTCATTGGCAAACATAGCAATCAATCGAGTTGAGTTTTTCCCTTTGAGAAATGAAAATCGAAAGTCGCAAAAGATTCTTATGATAACTTGAAGCCTAAGAGGGAGCCAAGGCATAGGAGATGATAAGTTTAACCATCAAAGTTTCAAGCTCAATAGACCTAAAATCATTAACTCTTTTCGAAATGGACAAAGTTCTAAAAAAAAATAAAAATAAATAGGGAGGACCCCAACTCTCTCTTGTGTTCGCCCTTGATTCGATCCATATGTCTCTACTTGAGAATTGTCTTTATACAACTATTGAATTTCCTCAATCCAATACAATTAAGCTCCACAATGGGAATCATATATATGACGAAATTAACAATGACTAAATTGTTATGTAATGTTTTTGCTCTTCTATCATTATTATCAACTTCGCCTTTATGTATTAGAAATCAAGATAGAATGAGTTAATTATTAAATAACACGCATGATCCTTATGAATTATATAACTGAAATTTTAAAAATATGACAAGCATAATCAATGACAACTACTAGACTAGCGACGACTAATTTCACACGTGACAACATTTTTTTCTCTTCGCAATCATATATATCGAATCAAACAAGTTAATAAATAAAATGATCGATATTCAAAAAATAATTATTTTAAACATGTTTATAGTATTGGTGCAATCGATCTCGGATTGAGGTTGACTAATCTTGTATTGAATTTTGATGTTTAATCAATATATTTGATGGTTGAATAAGACATTAAATAGGTCCAGGTTGACCGAATATATAATAATGGGGAAATTTAAATAGATCATGGTTGACAGGAAACTTGGCAAATCGAAGAGTTAGCAAGGGTATAATTCAAATGGGCCGCGGTTGATTAAACACTTAGCAATTGAAAATCCAATAAGGAGTTAACAATGATAAAGTCCAAGTGAATTACGGTTGATCGGACACTTGATAATTGGAAGTCTAACAGGGAGTTGGCATGTAAGTGAAGTTTTAATAGGTCATGGAGGATCGGATATTAAACGTGTGAATGAAGTCCTAACAAGTCATGAAGGATCAGATGTTAGGTATGAGAAGGAAAGTCTAAATAGATTAAGGATGACCGGATGTTTGGCAATGGTGAAGTCCTGATAAGTCAAGGTTGTCCGAATGTTAAGCAAGAGAAGTCCTGATAGATTGGAGTCAATCGGATACTAGGCAAGGCTTGAGTTCAACCTTAGTATGACTAGAATTAAAGTATCAGTCGACTGATATGGAGTAACAATGAACTTTAAACCATAAATTTAGAGTTTGAGAGAGTTTATGATATGAGTAATAGACTATTAGATGCTAATAGTAGACTGATGCATCAATTAAGTGATGCACTCGACTAATGAGAATGCAAAACACACAGAAAGTTTTGTAGTCAATTCGGGAAATTAACTAATGAGTTACAGTCGACTGATAGTGGAAGATTTTGTTTCTTCGGATTCTTGCTTGTATTACTTGTAAGAACATATTTTGTAAAAGGTTTTCTCGCCTCCATAAGGTCTCCGACAAGAAGAAAAAGTAGTGGTGCTACTGTTAGGACTCTAAATCGTAGAATAGAAATTGAGGGTTCTGAAATAAATAAAATAAAGATATTTTTGTACTTGTGTTTTATTTTATATTTTTATTTCTATTAGTACTGAGCTTTTGTAAATAAGCACACGATAATCGAACGAAAAATGAAAATTGTTATTCACCTCTCCTCTAGCAACATCAACTGTTCTAACATATAGCAAATCTTAAAGTTTTACTACTCTTAGCTAATTTATGTAGAAAGTATGTTTCGAAAAGAAGTCTATGAAAGAACTTATGCAAAGTGTCACTAAGAAAAGGAGAATGGAGGACAATATAAAGAGGGGGCAATTATAATTTTGAAGTAGTGCTTCTAGAACGATGCTGAGATACTCGGTCATAATAAATTTTGTTGGAATATAAAAAATATATATCTTATTTTTCATTAGTTTGATATTTTTTTGAAATACCCCTAAAGTTTTAAAATTAGCATTTTACATCTAATAGTCTTGATTTATTATCGAAATGTCCTTTTTCTCCATTCATTTTTGTTATATGTAGGTTGCATAAGCTAACTTAAGAATCAAGTTATATACGCCCTATAAATTCGAAACTTTTCTTATAAATCGATGAAGGTAGTTGATTGGCTTTGTGGTAACTAAGCTAGGGTTTATAGAAAAAGAAAGAAACTCTCGAAGGCATGGTGTCGTAATTAGGCCTTTCAATAATAGATTAAGTATCTGGAGTTCGAGACTCAACTGTGGCGTATTATGAAAAAAAAATCTTCAATAGGTAGCGGATCCGAGAACACTAGCTGTCAGGATAGACCCCCACGTGTGCTTCTACGATTTATCCTAATGGCCGATGAAAAAATTTTATGGAGCCAGATCAATTATCCCAAGATTAATCAAGCCAAAAGCTTGATACATGATATCAATTAAAAAAAATAGATGAAAAGAAATACACACCTAGCTATATATTAGTTGATGGATTATTGAGTCATATAGTACTAAATTTATAACTAGCAATACTAAAAAAAAATGGAAGATGAAAGAAAATGTCGTCAGATTAGCTCAAAAAATATTTGATTCGTATTCAAAATTATTGAATTCGAGTTGAACTTGAATATGTCTAATAATTTTTGAATTGAATTGAATTTGGACCCATAATATTTTTCAATTATTCACAAATTGCTCGTGAGTCTAACTCAAATCAAATTCTCTATTTTTGTTTTCTTGTACGGAGCTTTGATTCGAATATTTTTAAATTAAGATTTGAATAACTTAAATTGAACTCGAATTTGAGTCAAAGCTATAGTTCAATTCTATCTAAGTCAAAGTTGGAACATCTTGAATTGAATTCAAGCTTGAATTTCATTTCTAACCAAACTCAAATCAAAATTATTTATATATTTGAATTTACCTTCAAATTGAATTCAAGTGTAGCACATATTCTTTGGAGCTTGATCTCAAATATATTAATATTTTTATACTATTCAATTTGATTCAATTCATTTACATTTTTATTTAGGGAAATTTTTTATAATACCTTGTAGTTAGAATTTAAATTTTAGATGTTTGATTAACTATTGAAGAGTCTAATAGTTATACTGTAATCTTAGGGCACAAAATGATGTTTTTAAAACTTATAAAAGAATGGGAAAAGAGCCAATTATTTATGTTCTTTCTAACAAGCCACAGATTTTCTAGAAAGGTGAAGAACATCTTTTGGAGGGCATAATTATGCGAACCAAGTCACTTTTGGGGATTCATTAATTAGTTGGAGGTCACATCAAACAAAAAAAGATAAGGGTTAAGTCAAGCCCCTGAGGGCCGTAAATAAAGAATATTTATAATGGGATTTTTAATATATTTTGTTGAAATTTAGAGATGACTAGTGTGTCCTAATGCTCGTAGCTAGGTACAATTATTGTCGATCATCATTTTAAAATTATTCTTCAAAAGAATAATAATAAAATAAAGAGAGATAATGACTAACTTGTTCTTTCCGTACGATCAAAAGACAATTTTTAAATATTATTCTCACTTATTTTATTAATTATTTGATATCTAAGCATGTTGCTGTGAATCTCAGCCATTGATTAGCTACATCGAACTATACATTATTCAAGAAATCGTACAGCCCAATGCATAAAATTTCCACCAATATAAAATTCGGAATATATTATACATAATCATTCCTCCAGTAATTTAACTGAATCCTGAATATATTATAATAATTTTATCTTACTTTATAAAATATTATTTTCAAAACTCAAACCATGACTCTACTTCATTCAAGAAATCATCATGAAAAAAACCAATTTCAATGTATAATCAACAGAAAAAAAAAGGAAAATGAAAAAAAAAAAAAAAGTAGAAAAGACAACAAAGCCACACAAGAATTAAAACATTCAGTTGGGCATTTACATAGGGGAAGCAACTTAACCCATTCTGTCTTCCACAAAGCTTTTGGGTTGATTCCCCATATATACACAAGTACAATAGAAATAGGAAGGGTTATGACTTGCATCAGAAGAAAAAAACAACAACTCGAAAATCACTAAATATGGTCCAGCCTAAACCTCAATCGTCAAGAATGTGGGGCAACTCTGGAATAATGGGGCCATCAAAGAATCAAGCCTACTGCTAATAATGGCAAATCTCTTGACATTCAAAATATTAAGTTGTCTTTAAAAGATACTGTCCATTTCCATGGGGCATGGATCTGAATTCTTTGGGGATTTGAAGTTTGTGGATGTTTAGTCGAGTTTAATGCGCCCCATTTCTTTTCGCTTCCAGCAAAGAACCATCTTTGAGTGCTTCTCGAGCTTCGTTCTCCATCCCAAGAGCCAAAAGGGCAGCAGCCTGAAGATACAAAGCACTTGGCCATACAGGTGATATAACTAGCGCCTGTGTTGCATCGTTCAGAGCTTCCTGGGGCATTTCGTTCATCAGATATGATAAGCAACGGCGTGCAAAAATTGTTGGTGAAACCATCGTCCCGACATCAATAAACTGCATGTCAGATTATTGGCTGTTAGACTTTCATAGAGTATGTATGGGGATACCAAATACAGTTTGGAGTTTGATTGGAGCAAAGGTTGGTGGCTTGGCGCTTCACAAAAAATAGAAGTAATTGTTCATTCAACACACATTCCTTAGAACCACAAACCTTTCTGAGCTGGTGCCCTAAAGGCACCTTTTTTTCCTAAATCAGTTCACAAAGAATCATTGCACTGCAAAATCAAAGCAATTAATAAATAGAAAAGCATGCTTGTTCATCATTGACCTTTCCTAGAATATGTAAGCTAAAGGAGATTAATTGCAATCACAATAGATATTAGAGTAACATTGATACAATCTTTTCCGAAATCTGGGATGATGACCCATTTCAAACCCTTAGTTAAAGATGGTTGCTGAATTACTGATGAACAGCAAAACAGAAGTGATTCTACAAGCACAAAATATGCCAAAAAAACTATGAACAGACGAATAATTACCTGTGTATAGCACTCAATCGCTGTAGTAAAATCCTTGTGCCGAAAAGCAGTATCACCCTTCTTTTTCGAGTTGAGTGTTTCTTGCATTTGATTGGTCCACATTTGAAATGACAACTAAAAGAAGAAATAAAATGAATGAGAAAATGTGCACATTGTGAGATGCTTTACATTACTAGAAATACTAAAGACCAACAAAAAGTCATCTCAATCTGCTATTCCAACAATTATCAAGAACCTTTAGGAGCACTCCATGTCGTGTTAAAATTTTTCTGGGTCCCACTTACTAAGACCTAGGGCATGTGTAAGGAGTGTCATTTAGATGTTTAGAAACAAACTCAGCTAACTTTGCAGAACAAACATCAATTGCAGACTTAAGAATAAAATAGCAGAAAATGACTAGGAGTATATACTTAAATGGATGACAACTGACACCCACCTTTCTCCATGGATACTGTGGAGTGCTAAATAGAAAAGATATGAATTATAAACTAAAGGCAAAAGCAAGGTTCTTATTTGAGGAAGTTGAAATGAAGTATCTTCTACAGCACAATGGAAAAAAATGTAATTATGTCATATTTATTTCAAATTATAAACTGAATCCCGTCTAGAAAATACTCAGCTTTATGATGTTTGTGAGATGATAGTAGATATATTCAGGGAAAACATCTGCAAAATCTTCATATATTTAAATGAGTTTTCTATTTCAGGTCAAGAAAAGGAAAACTTCTCATATGCAAACCTCATTAGTTGTTCCATTAATACATACTTTCTATGCAGAGTCTGCTATTTCAGTTCAAGAAAGGAAAAGTTTTTATATGCAAACCTCATTGGCGGTTCCTTCGTCATCTTTGTATCCAACTGCTTCCATTATTTCATGAATTGCAGTCAAATCCATTCTGGAACAAGCTTCACCCAGGGGAGAAAGTGAAAGCGACTCTATTGAGGATGCACCACCACAAGGGATGTCCATCAAAACATAAGAGGGAACCTACAGGATATATCCTGTAAATATGTATAATGGATTTAAAAGCAAGAGTATGAACTAATTCCTAGAGCATATTTATAACACAAAGATACAGTTTGCATAAGCATTTGCTAACTTGCAAGTTCGAAAAATTACATAAAATCACAACTATGTGTTTTTTTTAAAAAAAAAATCTCTCAAAAAGATAGAACTTATTTGTTAGTTAATTAACAACAAAATATAAGTGCCAACAGTCAAAGGCTGGCAAAAAACTATCATGAAAGCCTAACATAGATGGGGAGCAAAAAAGCGAGAGTTGCTCACTTCAGTCTCCTTCTGGAGTGGAGTCAACGCATGTACTATTGACTTCACATTGGGACGTTCACGTTGTTCATATTGTAGGCACCTTGAAGCCAAGCGTACAAATTCAGTCCCATCTTCGTCAGAGAATTGCCCTTCCAAAAAATAATCTGTCAACGTATTGAAATTGCGACCTCGTATCAAGTCAAGGGCCTGCAAGAAAATCTCTGGATAAATTAAGATTCAGAAACACTTTAAGAAGAAAAATTATTGGAATATGGACAAAAAAAAAAGCATGAAGATAATGATACAACATTATAAGAACAATAAATTCACATGGCTAAATGACTAAATCGAGATAAGTTCAACTTGGTGTTCTGATTGGCAGCAGTTCTTGTGTCAACAGAAATAACAGTGCCATCCTTTACTAAGGATCAAGTGGATAAGAACAACCTAGATTTGCTGGAGTCAATTTGAAACCACATTTGGGGCTGGATGGCTTAATATAAACAGGTTCTGATTTGGGCATATAATCACGAGGTTAAGAAGAGACAATTAAGGGTTTAAGTTAGAGAATTGAATTGCTTGAAATTTATAAGCTTTAATAACCTTATTAGGTTGACATTTCAAGACTGGAATTTAGTTATGAGAAAATTTAAGAGGGTCATCCCATTAAACAAGCGAAGATGGCACCTAACTAAGAGGAACCATACAAAATTAGTGTGGAGATACAACCCAAAGCCTATAACAAAGCACCTTATAGGAGAAGAGGATACCTTGCTCGTGGAAGATTGAAACTTGAAAAAAAAAAAAAAAAATATATATATATATATATATATAGGTTCAGACTGTCATGAAGATATGTACTTGAAATATCCTGAACTTCTATAACTCAGATTGAGTTATCAATCATTTTTGCCATTTTTGGCTGAACTGATCCTTGTAAAAACTGAAGTACGAGTCAATCAGAAGGATAAGGTTGAAATACATAAAATCAACCCAATATTGTTGAAGATTTCACGGCAAGAGACATCATGCAACAAAATTTGATAAAAGACCTCGAATTAAAGGTTCCAAGGAGTGTCACATAACAGAAAGTGGCATAAGTCTTCAACCAAATATTGCAGAGGAATTAAGAATGTAAGAGACGTCATATAATAGAAAATAACACAAGATGGTCAAGGTTTTGTGGGGCATTGTGTAACAAAAGGTGAAGAATCTTCCAGCCAATATTGTTGAAAATTTAGATCTCAAGAGGTGCCATGTTATAAAATGACATAAAAGCTCAAGTCAAGGATTTTGGGGGGCATCATTTAGTAGAAAATGGTTTAAGTCCTCTATGCCAATATTATTGAACACTTAGCTCCCAAGAGACACTTTATGACTAAAAATGGAACAACACATCGAGTCAAAGATTCGTAGGAGCATCATGCAATAGAAAGTAATCCTCTAACGAAGATGTAGGTGACCACTAGCAAAATTCTAAGGCATGAAAGCCTACAGACCAAATTGGACTAAGCATTGAGGTGGCTTAGTTTTCCCTAAACTACAGGCAATTATTCAAAAAATTTAAAGGCATAAAAGTCTAAAAGCCAAATGGAACTGAGAGTTAAGGTCTAGGTTGAGTCCAACCTAAACTATGGACAATTATAAGTAAAATTTTAAAGAACAAAAACCTAAAAACATGAATTGTGTTGAAAGCATGGTTTAAAATCTTGTGTCCGCCAACCGACACTGTATCTACATCGGCACAACCTCCCACGGTGGCCGAGCATGAGGCCCCGCAGAGGCCCTGTGTGAGGCCCACCAGCTTCGCAGAGGCCACTGAATTTTTTTTCCAATTTTAAAAAAAATCTTTATTTTTTAATTGTTTTTTTATTTTTTTAATGGTTAATTCTTTCCCCTCTTAATTTTTTCTCCTTCCTCCCCATATTTTAATTTCTTTTTTTATTCCTTCCATCCTTAAACACATGGGGAAAAAAATTCCTTTTTCATTTTTTTTTTTCTTATCTCTTTCCTCCTTAAATACATGGGGAAAAAATTTCCTCCTTAAACTGATTAAAATAGATTAAATTCAATTTAATTTAAACCTACTTGATCCTAATCATTATATCTAGATTTTAATTAATTCTAAATGGACTTTTACTCCACCCTAATTTTTAAAATATTAATTTAACCTAATAGTAAATATTTATAGTAATCAAATATTATAATAATATTTTTAATTAATATATTTTATATTTAAAAAAATACCGAAACCGTATCGGCACGGCACGATACAATACTGAAACCGTATTATTCCAATCATAAACCAAAACTCCAATACGATTTGAAATTTTAAACCATAGTTGAGAGCCAAAGTCTAAGGTTGAGTTTTGGTCTATGCTGCAAGCTACTGTAATAAAAAAAAAATACAATAGGAAAGCTTGAAGATCGATAAACCCAACCAACCCTAGTTCACCTCGGTCAACTTACGAATACATCAAGTGAAAATACACTCACAGCCAAACTCAAAAGCACTTAAGTACTTGTGCTCATCTACAAGTCCAAAAGTGAGGTCTAAGCCAACTTGATATAATGAGTGAATTTGTCTAATATGTTGTACAACAATCATTAACAATACAACAACAATAACTAAGTCTTATTTCACTAGGTGAGATCGGCTATATGGATCCTTCTACGTCATTGGGTTCTATCCTAAACTATATCTTCATCTATATTTAAATAAATTTTATCTTGTTTTAGTGTTGCTAACCAACTCATTTTTGGCCGTCCTCATTTGATTTATATATTTGTTATAATTTCACATCGCCTAACTGAAGCATTACAATAACCATTAACAATATTAATGGAAATTCTTAAACTAGTATTCTTAATATGTTTCTATTTTTATCACCCCTCTGTTTTTCGCAACTTTATAGATTTTTTTACTCTATGCATTTATTAGCATTAACACCTCACGCATGGCTATCTACACTCATTAGATAGATTAAACTAGAGAATCAAGTCAAGCCAAGCTTTGTGGTGTTCAAGCTTATTTGATAAGGTAATCAAGCCGAGTCAAGCCTAAAATAAACCAACCTATTAAAATGATTGTTCAAGCTTGGCTTGGTTTCTTTTTTATGAGCTTGAACTTGGCTGAAGCTTAGCTTGAGCTTGGTTCGTTTAGATTTTATCAAGCTCTCAATTCAAGCTTGTTTGATTGTTTGAAACTTTTACATTTTAAGCTTATTTGGTTGGTTATTGAGCTTGATAATAGAAACTTGTTTTTCATTTTAATTTTTTTTTTGTTTATTTAGCATGTTGATAAGAGTTTTATTCATGAACGCGGTTCACGAACTCGGTTCAGCTGAACACATGTTCAAGATTATTTGTTTAATTTAACGAGTTGTTCAAGACTATTCATTTAATTGATCTTGTGCATATTGAACGAACATAAACAAACTCTTACCAAGCTGAACACCAAGCTTGTTCACGAATGTTTGGTTCATTTACCGCCCTAGATTAAACAAGCTTAGCAATTAATTATCCAAGATGTGGCACCAACTAATTCATTTTTTTACTTTATTCATTTTTTTATCTAAGATGTGGCACTGACTAATTCATTTTTTTACTTTATTCATTTTTTTATCTAAGATGTGGCACCGACTAATTCACTTTTTTTATCTAAGATGTGGCACCGACTACCACCTAGTGGGATAAGACTTGGTTGTTGTTTTTGTATGTGGCACCAACTAATTATCCAAGTACAGTCCATGAACAAGCAGGCTTAGCAATTAATTATGTTTTTGACATTGGGTCATGAACTTCAACACTAAGCAAGGAAATAGCACAGCAGCTATCCCAGATGAATGTGGAACATTACCAAGTATTTAAGAATAAAAAATGTAGTGAAGCATGAACGAACAAAACCTACATGGCTAGGAGGGATGTGCTTTCCACTTAGAACATCAAGGAGTAAAGTCCCAAAGCTATATATGACACTTTCTGGTGTAACCCTTCCTGCACATCAACCAACAGAAATGTGATTACTTGCAGCATGATGCAGAAGTGACACATGAAAAACATAATTAGCACAGAAGAT
This sequence comes from Hedychium gardnerianum, assembly GCA_038050645.1. Taxonomy (NCBI): domain Eukaryota; kingdom Viridiplantae; phylum Streptophyta; class Magnoliopsida; order Zingiberales; family Zingiberaceae; genus Hedychium; species Hedychium gardnerianum. Next base: position 11,008,772 of record JBBUKS010000049.1, on the reverse strand, counting down.
ATTGCATTGAAATTTCTCAACAAAAATAAGAAAATCTTTAAAACAAGATGGACCCATATTCGACCAACGATTGGAATCTTGACAGAAAAGAAAACTAGTTAACCTACCAAAATTAGAAAAAGAAACATTGCATATGCATTAAGTGAAAGGCTGAAGTGAACCACAAGCATAGCTAATCAGTCAAAAGGTAACATTTTATCGAATCCATAAGCACTTTCTGTCCCATGATTTGGAACCTTGATTTGAAGAGCTAATTCAACATTCTCAAACTGAAGCAAATTACTTAAACTACTACATGCATATAGTAACAAATCTATGTCATGCCATGGGGAGGTTTCAGATGCAAGTGTTGTTATATGACTCCCCTACAATAAGTTTAAAATCTTCAAAAAAAGGTTCTGGTTTTCATATTAGTTTAGAGCGGTATCATCTGACTGCTGAGCTATGCCTACATGTAGAATGAATGGACATGATTTTGAACTGGCCCCACCCTTTGACCCCCTCTATCTGGTTTATTTTCTTCCAAAAAACAACAAGTTTTACAGTCATGTGAATAAGATTTAGTTAGAAACAACTCGACCAAAAAAAAACTATATAGCATGGTTCCCATTATTTGGAACCATGCTAGTAAGAGTATCTCTAGTACTGCCTCCTTATTAGGAGCCTTTACAAACATGGGAATAGAATTCTTGCATTGGATGGGAGGGATCTTGCAGCATCCAAGTAAAATCAACATCATAATCTTGCCTGATCAAGATTGCAAATTGCTCCCAGAACATCCAATATTTGAATTTGTATATCCACATGTCAAACAATACACCTTAATTGGCAACTACAAGTTGAAAAAGCATAATTGGAACTATTACAAGTCGGCCATGGTGCTCTGATTCGAGTAGTCACCACATGATGTATCGCAACCATAGTAGGAAGGCTATGAATGTGACAATCATCACAAGGGCTTAAGATGAGCTACATCAGCCTATTGATTATTTAATACTTGTATATGGTTACATAATTATATTATATAATTATCCTTTATATTATATAGTTATTGTCAATTCACTATTTAGAATTGGATCTAAATTAAGTTTAACTTGGGTTAAGTTCGTTTAGTCTTAATTTGACCAAAAATTTGTCACTTGGTTACAATTTCAGTACGTGTTGAACTGTACATCACATGTCAGCCAGCACAAAATGAAATTTTAAACTATGATTTCACAATCACAAGAACAAATCATTATAGGAGGAGAAAAACATCATAAAACGCTCATTATTTTTGAAGGACCAACAAGTAATAACAAAGGATTTTATATGACTTGGTTTGACACAAATTAGTTCAATTGACAAAATATTTTTGGGTTTCTGAATATGCAGACCTCATATGACTTATATGTGCCCAATAGTCTTTTTTAATCGTTAATTAAAGCTAAACCCATAAGTTATCTAATGGTTTCCCTGCAGTATATGCATAGGCTGCATATGCCACCACCTAGACCACTTTTTAGAATGCTAGATAGCATCTCAATGAATTGATTAAGTTTTAAATAATTCAAAAAAAAAAAAATTATGGCAAGGCCTGATTTTTAAACATATGATTTAAAAATTACTACATAATTGGATTGGCAATTAATGCTTCTAACCATGATATTTAGTGACTTATTCCTGGGAGGAATATGGTGGGCATCCAAATCCCTAATTAGCGAGGCAAACTGAGAGGCAGTTGAGTTTTGAAAGACCACAAACCAGTTCTCAAATATTCTGGAGGTGTAAATGCTAAATTAGTACTATAACTCTTGCCATCCCGGCTGTTCTTCATCAGGCCAAAACATGATAGTCTCGGATTACAGTTCTGCAAGAGAATTTGAGATATGAGTGCAAAAGATATATCATTTCTCTAAATGATATATTACATTACTACTCACTTCGTCAAATAAAACTCTGTAGGCATTAAGATCATGATAGAGTGCACGGCCCTTACTGGTGCAATATTCTAAGGCCTCAGCCAAGTAGAGAACCACTCTTAGTCGCATAGGCCACTTCATTGGTTGTGATTCCCCTGTAGAGTACAATAAATTAGACACAACCATAATGCAGACAACATATATAGCATAAACAACAAGATTGGAGATGGTTGCAATTAAAAGTATTGAAGCTTCATCCTTTCCTATTCATTCTAAAGGACCCAAAAAAACCAATGGGATAAGTTCACCGAGCAATAAAGGAAGCCTCTACCCAAATAAGCCAAAACATGATGACTTCTGAGAAGATATGGAAGGATTTAGTTTAAGCATTTTAAGAACCTTGATTTAGGGTGTCTAATAACATCTGCATACTAGGGTATTTTCTGCATTTTGGATGACTTAGATCATGCAACTAGAGGGACTTTGTATTAAGTAACTGAGGCAACTGCTAAGATGATTTCAACACCTTTAGAAAGGCAACCATATTAGAAAGGATAGTATACTTTAATGATAAGGAAGCAGAAGAGTCAAATATGTTTCCATATATCATGCAAGAAAATCTCAAGAATCTAGCATCCTAATGCTTAGTAGACAAAACCAATATTTTTTGTGAATAAATTCATTGTTTTTCCAATAATATGGGCAACTTCTCAAACTAATGGCAGAATTTTTTTCATGATTTCTGAAATTTGTGTAAAAGAAAATCAATGAAATAAAGAGAAATTTGCAATAACTCTCTTGTCTTTGAAAAGAAACAGAAAATAGCAGTAGTTGGCACTGATGCTCAGGAGTTTACAGTGGAAAAGGTGCTTTGCGAGCGTTTCATTGGGCATATATTCTGCCACAAGAAGCCTCTCATCGCCTTCATAACAGCAGCCAAGCAAATTTACCAATCTGTGGTTTCGAAGCTGGCCAACAGCTCTTGCTTCTTCCTAAACAAAAAAATTATATTCTCAACAAAGGAAATTCTTTTTCAATACTTAAAGATACCGAGGCATAGATCAACTCAAAAGGTTACTTGGAGGTTATCACTTATCAGATGTAAAAATTCTACGAAACAGTAACTGAGTTTCAGGTACAAAAGAGCCATAAATATTTAATAATGCAAAATTGTGCATTGAGCCAAATCCACAGTATGCCACAGCTCCTCTCTAGAACAAAAGTCAAACTTAGTGATACTCAATAGCCTCGTTTTCAAAGAAAGGCACTTTAGCTTAGCATTTTCAACATAAAACATGCATGACTGAATTTATGTTGTTTCTTTAAGACTGTGACAAGAGTATTAAACTACAAAGTTTCAGGCTCTTAAAGAGTTCGCCTATTCAATAATACATCTCTCATTGACAAAAATTCATGGTACTGCATTTGCAAACTCTTTGTAAGACCAAACTTCACCTGTAAGTTAAAGAGACAGTTTTAGGACTGTCTTTAAACTAAACATTTTGAAACCATTCAAACAAGCATATGCACCTCTGTTATCATTCAAACATCCTATTGACTGAATAAAAAGATAAGCACGAGAACAAGAACATTGATAATAAGCTCACAAAACCAAAGCACGTTAAGATAAATGTCAACTTCCACATAATCCATTATCTGCAACTGATTGCTTTCATAACAATCAGGCAATTGTTGCTGCTTATAAATGGAGTCGAAGGAGTACCAGGAATTGGCTCGGATCAGGCCAAGCTGATCTGTTAAATCTCTTCACCGCAATCCTCCTCTGTGCATCCAGCTTCCCCTTGTAAACAACGTTCGGTGCCTTCTCACCATGCTCCGAGACAATGTTTTCAACCGCAAAACCAGATGTAGCCAATCTCAACTGCTCGAAGGAAAACTCCCGGAAATGCGGCAGATCATACGCCTCACCTTTCTCCTCACTCTCTGCAACAGAAACAAAGAAACGAAACACCAATCATCACAACTTCCTCTACTACCCGCACCCCACAATCACTCAAAACTCAAACAATCTTAGCTCATTCTTCTTCAAACACAAACACACCTGCATCCGGAGCTTCAAGAACAGTCCCCTTGAACTGCGAGCGACAGCAACAGGGCCGTGATCTAGAGATACGAGCTCCCATAGCCAACTATATTTATATTCCTCTCCTCGAATAGATCAGTAGCTAAACCATCTGGAGCTAGCTACAAACCAAACCAGCAAAAGAACAAAAATTTAAAAAAAAAAATGGCACGAGAAATCGCTAGCTCGATTACTTCAAAGCGGAATCCAACACCAGAAACAGTCAATTTGTCAAAACCACCAAACTACGAGCTCCGGATCTAACCAAACAATAAAGGGGGGAAAAAACTAGAGCAGTACCTATTCCTTTCTCCAGTACCCAGAACGCGACTCCGAAGATCACGATCGACGAGCTGGGGCTGGGAATCGAAGTAGTGATCGGCAAAGCGAGGGGAGGGGAAAGTGGAGATCGGATCTCGCCTGGGGTTTATTCTCCGCTGCTTCTTCCCGTGGGGATCATAATTGAAATTATTAATTATTATTATTATTATTATTGCAGAGCAATTTTTTTTATACCGACATGCTGTCCTTTCAAAAAAAAATATATATATTTTTAAAAAAAATTATATTTATCGTACATTTCTTCTTGACTCTTTCATTTCACCTCTGTATTTGAAATTTTATTAAAATTTCCTAATTATTTATTAATTGTCTCTGTAATTAATTATCCCTGCTTTAATTAAGTAGCAAACTGGTGGAAGGAGTTCAAGACCAAAGTCCAGTAGAAAATCGCTGGAGCGCCATGGCAGCCTCAGCGGTACCGTGTGGGCGCGGTTCAGGGCCCAGGGCCGTCCATTTTTGTGGACCCCGGAGGCAGTCAGTCAATCGGAACCGCTCGTTGCGATTTGGTCTTCAACTTTGACGGGAACCGCACTGGAATGCGTCCCCGAAACGTATCGGGAAATGATTGGAGGTCTCAGTGGATGCGCATTCGAAATTGCTCTGTAAAATTGGGGAGAAATTATATATAATGTTTTAAATGCGACATAATAGTAAATATTAAGTGTATTTTTCATAATATTTGGTGAAAACTGAAAGGTACTTTCATTTTTGTAGGCAGAGTTCGGATCTTAGTTCTACAACAATATAATTAATAAAATAAATAAAAAATAATTAATTTATAATTATTTTTAAAATATATATATTTTTTGAAATTTTGTATAATAATTTTATTATTCACTGTTCAAATTATAGTTTTCTGTATATGTATAATAAAATCATTTATTCAATCATCACTCATTCGATTAAATAATTTGTCTTTCATAATTTTTATGATAGAAAGCATTCTCTCTATAACCGCACTCTAGTGTCGCAGTTGCAATAATTAGAATCAATGTCAATATCAAAAGTTTATAAAATAACAAGTATATCATACTTTTCTTTTACATAATTAATTTCTCTAAAGATCATTAAGATTTTTCAATTCTTGAAATATTTTGTTAGAATGCATATCATATATAATTTTATTTTTTTTATCAAAAGCCAAAAATGAGCTTTGTGGACACAAATAAATTATACAATGGAGTAACTTCATACTTGCCTATTAAAAATGATCATTTAACTTTTGAAGTTGCATATCAATAATATCATAAAATAAATTACCACGATAGTGATATAAATTTATCATTTATAGTGGATTACAATGGGACGATCATGTGGTGCTCAACATGTGAACATATCATTCATTTTGAGAACATCAATGTAATGTTATTAACAAAAATAGTGAATCTTTTTTAAAAATGAATTCAATTATATCTCTCCTACTTTGAAATCGGTGTTTGCATACTTGTTCATTGCATTCACAATATCAAATCATTTTGTTTATACAATGTCATCGATAAATCACTCAAAATTCCTAAGACATGTTTTATCAAATATAGATTGAATATAAAATCAAATGAAAGTATTGATTCCAACAAATTAAATGTCTCAGTTCTTTTTATCAGGAGAACTGAAATTGTCTTCTGAAATCATTTCAACCACATCACCGACAACAAAGAACATCGAAATCAAGTTAATCAAAGAATTATAATGTGACCCTCAACATGTGTGACCCTCAACATGTATCCCTAGCATGTTGAAGGGTATTTTCTTGATTAAGTTTCCAACCACTTGAAATATTATCTATCTCTAATGTCTTAATAATAAAATCTAAATATTTCTCTAAATAAGATCAAAACATTTGCAAGATGATCTAATAACATTTACCACATCATTAACAACAAGAAAGAAATTAAAACTTGAAAGATTTTTCTTAGCCACAGCTATAAGAGTTAATTAAAGTTGATGGGAAAAATAATGTATGTAAAATACATAAGGGTTCTCCTTCAAAATGAGTGTTTTTAGACCATTAAATTTACTTTGCATATTACTTTATCTATCAAAACTCTGTCCTCTCAACTTAGACATGTTCAAATTATATTTAGAGAACATCTTATCAATTTCGATAAAATACTCATTTACATGTCCACAACTATCCACATAATGCAAAACAACTGTCATTTACTTCTTTATTGACACATCACGAGATTCATCAGCTAAAATAGAGAACAATAAATCACCAATATCTCTAATAATAACATTAATTGTTTAAGTTGCACAAGCACTCATTGTATCCTTCTAAATATCATGTGATGTTAACTTGCAATTTTTAAAAGTATTTTTTAATATCATATCATTAATCTCTTTATTATAAGCCCTCTAGTTAGATAAGAAAATTATCTAGATTAAAAGAACCTTTAGTTTTGTCATGATCACAAAATGAATTCCCTTATCGCAATAAAATTCTGATACAATTGATCAAAGCATTGAGACGGACACAATAATCATTACGCATTTGCTTTGACTATTTGTGTAAAATTATTTGAATGTACTCATCTTGATTCATCAAAGTTTCACAATTCATTTGAGCTTTATAATGTTCACTATCGCCAACATGAATATTTAACCTATCTTTATCCTTTCAATTTGTGAATCCTTCGCTAACAAAAGTCTTTCCTCCTATTTGTTTTTTCTTAGTTGTCTTGAAGTAATAGCAATACAAACAATATGTGACATCTTGTTCTATGCGATATTCGAATCAATCATCAAATCCCTTAAACCATGAAGGATTGAACCGTCTAAAGTAGCTTACTTTAAATTTTTCATTTTGAGAATTCGTAGCCTGGAGGTTGACATGAACCTTTTTGCAAATATGTCCTTCAAACTTGCTGGCAAAGGTACTATAGCGTATACAGGACAAGCAGGACACTTTATGAATATGATTAGTACACTATGCATATTTATAGCACGTGGGAATATGAGACTGGCAAGTGAGATCTGCAAATTCCCCACTCATCAAAAAGATGTTGCACATTAGGAATAGTATCCTGACAGCTGCAGGTAGTCCAAAGGCCACAGGACAAACCCTCTCCACATGGTTCAGTCATAGTAAAGGGAGAGTCAAGAGGGCTTATAACCACTTCAGAGATGCGAGACCTATGAAACCATAGGTGAGGCCAGTCTGACAGAAGTATCTCCAACTGAGTCATGCTTTCACATTATGGTTGCTAGCACATGGACGACTACCTGCACGCGCCCGACAGGAGTACCTAGAGGACAAGTGGTGCACTTTCTGTTGGCAGGAGGAGAAGGCCCTGGACCATGTATTCTTTAGATGTGAGCAAATTAGTCAACTTTGGGGGAGGGTCCGAGCATGGATGCAGATGAGACCTCAGATGACCACATATAGGAGCATGTTACGGACATTCAAGCTACAGTACGGAGGGACTTCTACATTGACACAAGCGCGACACTTGGCCATGTCAACATTGGTGCATCAGGTATGGCAGGCAAGGAATCACAGCATGTTCAAGGGATTGAGGTTTGATAGTGAGCTAGTCTTCCGAAAAATTCAGATCCATGTGTATAGGTCACTTGGCGTCGACTCCGATCAGGTACTTGGACGAGAATGACATACTTTTGGGGCTATGAAGTTTTTTGGATGATTGCCCCACTACACATACACATACATTATATTTCATACTCTTGCATTTTCATTTTCATACCACTCCTACAAAGCAGGCTCCATTCTATGCATATAGACTAGATAGGGTTTGAGAACATGCATCTAGGTAGGAGTAGCACGCACACAGAGCATGCATTTTGGGTTTACATACTTTAGACATTTTGAGTCAACATGCATGCATATAGATAGGACTCAATTCGGACCCTCAAAAAATTAGGAAAGATACATCCTGCATATACATGGAGTTTTGACGTGTCTTAGTGGATTGTATAGGAATCTAGATGAAATACACTATTTTTGATATATTGTATAGAATTGGGAGTTATGCAGGGCGGCCACTATGCATGGCCCAAGTAACTGCTCTATAAAAAAAAATTCAATATGGACAAATACCTGACTAGAGGCTTATGAGACATGGACACATATGGAAGAGAAGTTCACCGGTTGGCTCATATGAATGAGATCACTTCGACATGGCTGGCTCGGCGGTTTCATGTGGTGGATTCATGCGGACTCTCCAGGACACATGACGACATTTCAGGGAGAGGACAGATCTAGATGGAGTATTCTTCGAGGAGCACCCTATGTGGAGAATAGTGAAGACTTGATATGGGAGAGCACATGTGTATAGTGAGGAGTGAGATAGCTACCTTTTCAAAGAGTGAGTGCATTGTGAGACTACCTAAGGGATGAGTGGCTATACATTATCGGTGAGGGTGTTTAGGTCAATAGATTCACCTCAAATGATCTATTTAATCCGCAGCAAACGACTCGCGGTAAAGATATTTCAAATCCATTTATGGCTGAAGCTTTGCCAAAAAGTTTAAGAGGGTGAATAGATTCACCAAAAAGATATATTTAGTCCGTAATAAATGACTCGTGGTAAAAATACATCAAATTCGTTTATAGCTAAGTACTTGCCAAAAGTTGCTAGGGGGATACACCTTCAGGATAGATGGATGATGGGGCTCCTCGGGATTGGTTCACACCCGAGCAGATGGAGTTGAGGCAGCTCCCCAGCTTCGGTCCACGCCAGTGTGGATGGAGCTTCATCGCACCTCATAGTTACCCGGCGACAGACTTGGAAGAGCCGACATTATGGATGGATGGATGATGACATTGATATGTTGGGACACAGATGATAA
>JBBUKS010000049.1:10988816-10999537 GCA_038050645.1 Hedychium gardnerianum | reverse complement strand
TATTTCATTACTTAAATTGAACCAAACAACATTAGGTTATATTTTATTCCCCATAACCTTGGTTATATGATTACCTGATAATCATATAACCAAGGTTTTATATGATAACTTGAACCAAACACCCCCTAATGATCATGCAAATTTGCACTAAGATATTCCAAATTGACACTCCTACCCAGATATCAATTGTTATCATCATAACTCTTTTGAAATACTTTAATAAAAATGGCTTATATTATGTCAATTAATAAAATATAAATTGACATAATATAAGTCAATTTAACGACATACAAGCCATGGAGTATGGTAAACTTATACACGTGTCAATTAATAAAAATATAAATTCAACTAAATTAACATAAATAAATAAATAAAAAACATTTTTAGAGTATTTCTTTTCCATAAATAAGTAAGTATATTTCAATCCGGTCGCGCGAGAGAGAGAATGGAACAACGGACGGGAGGAAAATTCGTCGGTCACAATGAACCATCACCACTCCTCCCACCCTTACAAGTCCCAAGAAACATGGAACTACATCGAACACATTGCTATTTTTAAAATCCTCATCGATTTAACCTCCTCCTCCTCCTTAAACCTCCTCAAGAGCAACCAATTCTCTTCACCTTTTCCTCGAAACATGACGAACTGAGCCATATCATATCACACTTCTTACGCTACCGATCGGGTCGAATAGTCATGGACTTTTCACTATCATTCTTCGTCATCCTTCTCCTCGCATTCCTCAATAGCGCCGCTCACGGAGAGCAAGAAGTGACCTACGATGGCCGTTCTTTATTCATCAACGGCAAAAGAGATATATTCTTCTCCGGATCAATTCATTACCCTCGTAGCACTCCTGAGGTATGCCATATGACCTTGCATTACGACAATTGCGAGAGAGAGAGAGACAGACCCTTGTTGATTTGTACTTTGTGACTAGATGTGGCCCGGTCTCATCAAGTCAGCCAAGGATGGAGGACTGAATGTGATCGAAACCTACACGTTCTGGAACGCCCATGAGCCCGTGTATGGCCAGGTAATTAATTAATAATTTTGCTATATTATAATTAATTAATTAACTAATTAATTAATACTTTGATTTGATGAAACAACAGTACAATTTCGAAGGGAATGCTGACTTGGTGAAGTTCATCAAGCTGGTGCAATCGGCAGGCATGTATGTGGTCCTCCGGCTGGGTCCCTTCGTACAGGGCGAATGGAATCATGGGTATGGTTTTGTGTGATTCATGGTCGGTCAGTAATTCAACGGCTTTAGATTCTAATTGTTCTCAGTTAACTTAATTGCAGAGGGCTGCCCTACTGGCTCAGGGAGGTTCCAGACATCACCTTTCGAACAGACAATGAACCTTTCAAGGTAATCGATCGAACCACATCGGCGGTGCATCGAACTGTCATTTATTTAGATTCACAATTAATATTATACATTGGAACGTCAACCTGATACTAAAATAATATCGTTCTAATTAAAAATTAATTATTATTTTTCTTCTTTTAATTGGAATCTCTGGAATCTTTAAGGTAAATAGTTTGATTCACCTCTTGCAGAATCACATGGAGAAATTTGTGAAGATGATTGTGCAAAAGCTAGAGGATGAGAAGCTGTTTGCTCCTCAAGGAGGCCCCATCATTCTTGCTCAGGTCCACTAAATGCAATTTAATTGCTTTTTCTTCTTGTTTCTTTCCTTTGTATGTCTTTAGAACAACATTGAAATACAAGGATCGAAGAATAAGGGACGACCATCTTTCTCGTCAAAATTTATGAATGGCTACTTTCTCAGATCGAGAACGAATACAACAACATAGCACGAGCGCTTCCGGGTTCGACTGAATACATAAAGTGGGCAGCCAACATGGCCCTCGGCCTCAACGTCGGCGTTCCCTGGGTGATGTGCAAGCAGAACGATGCCCCTGGCCCCGTGGTAAGTGACCGATACAGTTTATATGGAGGAGAGCTCTATGAAGGTCTTCTTCCATGTTCGGTTTCCGACCGATGTAAATGTGTTCTTGAATATTTAGATCAACGCGTGCAATGGAAGGAACTGCGGGGATACGTTCATGGGGCCAAACCACCCCACCAAGCCTTCTCTTTGGACCGAGAACTGGACTGCTCAGTGAGTTGGTTCCCATTTATGCTTTACTCCTCTAGAATTTCAATCCAATTAGACACTGAAGTTCCTTTTCGATTCATTCAGGTATAGAGTGTTTGGTGATCCACCATCTCAAAGATCAGCAGAGGATCTTGCATACTCCGTGGCACGCTTCTTCTCGAAGAATGGCACGCTCGTTAACTACTACATGGTATGTAGCTGATCCCAAATAGTTCGAACATCACTATCGCTTGCCATTGATGGTATGAAAATTGTCGTCGGAAGCGTTTGTGGCATACTCTCAACTACATTATTGCACTTTCACCTTGATTTCAGTATCATGGAGGAACAAACTTTGGAAGGACAGGAGCTTCTTTTGTGATGACCAGATACTACGACGAGGCCCCTCTTGATGAATATGGTAAGTAATGAAATATCTTCGACTCTAATCTTTTGATCGATATAAGATGGAGTTTTCGCTGTTTTATGGTGATCTAGGCTTGCCCAAGGAGCCTAAAAGGGGTCATCTGAGGGACTTGCATGCTGCATTGAAGCTCTGCAGGAAAGGATTGCTTTGGGGATCTTACTCCTTGCAAAAATTTGGGGCCGGTTTGGAGGTAAAACTACTAAGAGCAGAGCATTCTATCCAAACAACTCAACTGAACTGACTTGTGTTCAGTAATCAGAAATGTCTCACCTTTGAAATGTTTTTGCTCCATTGAACATATGCTGCTGCCTCTGTAACATCAAGTCTTGGACTTTGCAGGCACGGATTTACGAGATACCAGAGAACAAAATCTGTGTTGCCTTCCTCACAAACACAAATACAAAGCTCGATGGAACCATACAGTTTAGAGGCGCAGAGTTCGCCCTTCCCCGCCACTCCATCAGCATCCTTCCGGATTGTAAGACTGTAGTATACAACACCCAGCAGGTAATCAGACTACAAACACCGCAAACTTTGAACAATTTGAGGAAAATCATTTCCTTTGTGGGTAGTTTGAACACCTTTGTCGACTTTTGCAGGTTAATGCTCAGCACAATTCCAGGACATATGATCCTTCCAAGGACGCTAATGCGAACAACAATTGGGAGATGTACCAGGATGTGATACCGACGTCCAAGGGTGTTAAGTCGAACGGGATGATGGAAATGTATAACATGACTAAGGACGCCACAGATTACCTTTGGTACACGACAAGGTAAAAGTTTTGCGATGCTCATTCTGAAAAACAGCGAATGGAATTGAAGTAATAGCTGCTACTTCGATTGTTATGTTGTGTTCCTAATGCAGCTTCAAGCTCAACGACGACGACTTGCCTTTCCGACACGATATCCGCCCTGTAATCCAAGTTTCTAGCCTTGGTCATGTCATGCATACCTTCGTCAACGGCGAATACATAGGTATCCTCTTGTGCTTTTGAAACTCACAGTGCCACACAAAGCATGAAACTTCTTCCAGGCTGAGGATCATAAACTCAACACAATCATTTCAGGATCTGCTCATGGAACCAAGATCGAGAAGAGTTTCGTCTTCCAGAAACCCGCGGACCTGAAAACCGGAGGCAATCGCATTGCTATACTGGGAGGGACAGTGGGAATGCCGGTAATTAAAATGAAACCTCAGTAATCTCTTCATTAACAATAGTAAGAACTCCTGCAATTGCTCTACAAACTCGAGTAACCATTACTCAGGATAGCGGAGCGTACCTGGAACATAGAGTTTCCGGTGTGCATAGCGTAGTCATCCAAGGCCTCAATGCCGGCACGCTGGACCTGTCACAAGCAATATGGAAGCACCAGGTTAATAATTCATGTCGAGTAACTCGACTAAATGGATTTAAGTGAGTTTGTTGTTTTTGTTTCTCATCAGGTGGGACTAACCGGAGAGGCATTAGGCATTTTCCAAGAGGAAAATCTAAACAAAGTCCAGTGGAGGCAAGCAAAGAGTGGGACTCCAATTACATGGTACAAGGTAAATGAGATATGAGCTCTTTTCTTTTCAGAAATTTAAAAGCATCAAAGATGGTGGCGGGAACAGATCAAACTCATGTCACTTTTCTTCTCAGAGATACTTTGACGGTCCCTCTGGAACCGACCCGGTGGCTCTGGACTTGAGCTCCATGGGCAAAGGCATGGTGTGGATCAACGGCCAAGGCATCGGACGTTATTGGGTCAACTACCTCAGTCCTCTTGGAAAACCTTCTCAACACATGTAAGTGAACATTATGCCTCAGCTTATTTCAAGCCGATGATTTCGCCATTGATGGTGTATGGTTTAGGTACCATGTGCCGCGGTCTTTCTTGAAGCCGAAGGGCAACCTGATGGTGGTGCTGGAGGAGCAAGGAGGGAACCCTGAGGACATCAAGGTGATGATAGTGAAACGGGACAACATTTGCACTGTCGTGTCCAAGAACTACACCGCGCCAATCGACTCGTGGTCGAGGGAGGACAGCAAGATCAAAAGTGCTGCCAACAGCGACAAACCAGAGGCGAACTTGCAGTGCGGGGAGAAGAAGGTGATCCGTTCCATCGTCTTCGCGAGCTACGGTAACCCCGACGGTGCCTGCGGCAACTTCACCGTCGGCAATTGCCACTCGCCCAACGTCAAGAAAGTGGTGGAGCAGGTACAATCTTCTTGCCTAGACCGGTAGGTAATCGCATATTATGTTGCATTCTTTAACACCCATTTGCGTTGCCTCCTGTGCACAGGCGTGCTTGGGGAAACCATCGTGCGCGCTGCCGGTGTCAGCTGAGGCCTACGGCATAGACGCTGCATGTCCGGGGTCGACCAACACTCTCATAGTCCAAGCCAAGTGCGCCAAAAAGAGCAACAAGGCTTAAACTTCTTGTCCCTGTTTTTTTTTTTTTTGTTTTTTTTGATTTAAATTTGGAAACAATGAGAGCATTGAATTGTTTAATGGAATCAAATTTGATTTATTGTTAACAAACTACAAGAAATGTCATCTCTGCCAATGAGTCAATTTTTTGCTAAAGGCTTTGCTATCCCAACACACTAGTGCTGTTTATCTATCTATACCATGAAGAGTTGGATTTTTTTCCTTCCTTCAAAGAGATGCCTAATTAAAGGATTTGGGGTTTAAAACAGTAGCTCAGTATGCAGGTAGTAACAAACTAATTTGACACAAGTTGAGATCACATTTGAAATCATTATACTTAACCGTTCATGAACTTGCCTAAGATCAAACAATTTGATACCGTTTGTAAAATTCAGAGGTATGTAAAGAATACTTATGGAAATGATTTATTTTTCAAGAATGACATGATCATTCATCATTGTATGGAGGCTTACACTGTTGCTAGTACTTCTTTTATGGATGAAGAAGAACTTCAAATTATTATTGTAGGGTAATCTTGTGATAAAGGTTAATCTTCAAAAATTAGCTTGTGGCATATGTGAACAGATATGGCTAGGGAAGCTTCTCAATGAAGTAAAAAATCTCTAGCAACTCTTCTATGAAAGAATATTGAATAACAAAGCAATTGTAAAAATCTCTAGCAACTATTCTATGAAGGAACATTGAATAACAAAGCAATTGTAAGTATAGCTAACAATCCTCCTTCCCATGGCATGAGCAAACCATGTAAAGTTTGATATAGTATATGCATGACATGTATTCCTAAAAGGGAGGAATAAGAAAACACTAATATTTCTATAAAGAATTTTTGTATTTGAAGATTTTGTGAGTAAGATAAGAATAATCAACATATATGCTTAGCTGAGGAGTATAGAGACTTCATACTTGGGCAGATTGAAGTGGATGTCAACCATCACTCTTGTTTAGCAATAGTTTTAGCTACTTGATTGAAGGTCAATTAGTCCTCCATATGTAACTAATGCTCGGGCTTAGTTATCCGACCTGATTAATTATTTTTTTAATGCTCGGGCTTATGTCCGTCAAAGTATCTACCGATTCTATAAAATTAAACCTCACATAAAGAGGCAATATTTGAGGAATTATAAATTCCTTAACTTTCTCCTCTCAAAAGAGAGAAGGGTTTATTTTCCATCGCATAAGGTATCCTTTCAATTTTCACTTTAATATACATGACTCTTCTGACTAAAAAATATAATTATCATTTTCGAACATATTCATAATTTTCACTTCATTTTCTCTTATTTTATGAATTATTAGAGTTACACCTTATCTCTTATTTTATGAATTATTAAAGTAACACCTAATTGCTCTTAAATATATTTTACACTTTCTATTAACTCCATGTATCTTATTGTTTTCATCTCTACTATATTTATTTTACTTTTTGTATATAGTAAGGCAATTGTTTGACTATAGTTGACTTTAAATCCATGTGGTAGTCTTAATGTGCTAATCTGGTAAGAAACAATGTCATCAATAAGGAAACAAGCTGAAAGATATTAAAATAGTAAAATTTATATCTCAGACATCCATGACTAGGGCAGGTAATCAAGAGATACAGCAAAAACACAAGGTTTTAAGGTTGAAAATTGAGAATACAATTGTTTTATTATTCCATGAGTTGACTCTGACATTACTACAACAATAACTTCTCAAACTTAATCAGGCATCCAAAGGATAGTTAAGACTAAGAAAACAAAAGAAACATCAAACATGCAGATAATATATTACACATATGAACTAAGAACTGTTTATAATTCTGCATTCTTCTGTAAATGCTTACACACATTCTTAAATAGAGGGTTGATTCTATACAGGCCTACGAATATTGCCAAATACATCATTAAATTCAAATTGGTTCCATGAAGAAATGCTGATTATGCAAACAAGATACTATATTTATAGCATTATTGTTCATCCTTTTGTCAAGAGATAATGGGATATCAAACAAAACTAGAGAATTATTTCACTCAACCTTTTATAGTCGTTGCCAATATTTTAGAATCTTGAGGACGCAATCAGTAAATCCTAGTCTTCTTTATCTGTCTCGTATGTATCTTGTAATTAAAAGTGTATTCTTGATTTGATGTCTGTACATGAAATACAAAGTTCATTTTCCAATAATTTTCTGTGCAACAACATCAACTAGTTACAACATTCTTCAGACAAAACCATGCAAGACAGATACGAATAATGTTGGGCTTTGCAGACCACTCTACTAACATAGTACCGTGTTTAATTAGTCATCGAGGTTGCTGAAGGCCACAACATTGGTATAGCAAGACTGGTCCAAAAGATGATCCATCACCATTTGTGACAGTGGCTTTCTCCATTGGTTGCATGGTCTATCGGCACGACAAAGATGCAATTTTGTTTAGTCCATTCTTCATTACTCAGACGAAATATTGTGTATATAACACAAATATAGTCTGCAAGTATGATTTCAAGATGAGGAGCATGAATCTACATTTATTTTGAATATATGTATGTGCCTTTCTACAGTAGTTTACTCAACCAGATTCAATTCTTAAATAACTTAGTTGACCACAAATTCATAGTGTGTAAGCCAGAAATTAATACTAGCAATAGACTATCAGTGATTTGGAAATATGACTACAAACAACTGTACTAGAGGTAATAAATACATCAAGTGAAACATTAGAGAAAACAAAAAACAAACCACTATTGCACATGACTTATTAAGCAAGAACCTTGTAGAAGAAAAACAAAAAAAACAACGCCAATTATTCACTAAAGGACTTGATTAACTATTCCCTATCCACATTGCATATGAAACTTGTGACGGATGCCAGATTGTGCTCCAAAAGCTCAAGAGAGGAAGTTTATCATGTGGGTACTCGACAATGGTGATCTTGCTTGCTGAAGAATTGTTAACATAAAGCTTTCAAAATCTTGCGATTGGGGGAGCACTGTGATGCCTTGATCTTTCTGCATTTCCATGCTGTTGAAATCTTCATTGATGCCCCACCTCCAGGAGACACTTCTGCATCATCTGAAGACATATTACTTCCTGCAGAATCTAAATCTGATTCTTTTGTGAAAGAAGAATGGTTTTCAGAGAGTGTCAATTTTTTCATCTCTACTTGTTCTCTAATGTTACATTGACTCAAAGATAATTTCTTTTGTCGGATTCTCACTTTCCTACTACCAGCTACTGATCTGATCATAGATTCATTTTCTTGTTTTTTTGTGTGCTGATCAGATTCTTCCTCCTCAGCTTTGCCAAGTTCACAACAGATAGTAATTTTCCCTTCTGAATTGCTACTTTTCCTCAGATTCTCTGCATAGAAAACATGTGAATTCTCATTGCAGACATCTCCATTATATCCAACTGCTTTCCCAGCGCGTTTTTCTTTATGGTTTAAGATTCTAGGTGAGCTATTCATTGTGTGATGACGTTTTCTGGCTAGTTCTTTGTTTGCTTCTTGGCTCCCAGAAGGATGGTTGGTCTTATACAGGAGCTTTATTGGGATCTGCTTCTTCCTCAATTTGCCTTTGGTCAAACAGCCATTTCTGGATTTTTTATTCATAGTAGTGGAATCCAGAAGCAGCAGTGCATTCTTTGCATCAGCTTTGGCCTTAGTAGCTGCAGCTGCTTTCTCAATTGCAGTGTTTCTGGCTGCCACAGCAATCTCACTTGCAGCCAAAGCTACTGACTTGGAAACCTCAATAATTTTTTCTGGAGTCGAAACTGAGGAATTAATAACATCTCGAAGACGGGCACCAAGATCACCTGAAAGAAAAGGAACTGGTTGCAGGAAATCAGATTCCAGATTCTCCCTCCTTAGTTCAGCAAGCAGACGCTTACGAGGAGGCAAGTAATTATCAACATCGAATGATTCCATCCAAATAACCCTTAGTTCAATCTCGATACTGCATCACAATCCAATCTTGATTAATAAATCTCGTGAATTGGAACCTTTCTGAAAATTTCGATCTCTAAAAGCCATCCAGTGAATCGGATACGCCAATCACAGGAATCCACCTACGAACAGGAACAATCATAAAGTATACAGAGAGCATGACAGATCTTTTCATTTTACTCACAAATTAGGTTCATGCACGAAAATTTCAGATGAAATCAATCTATTTCTACTACACTTCATCCATCATAAGCAATTAAAAAGGTAAGAAGGCATTCAACTAGATCCATCGATCGCAGTTTCATGTAAGGACTATGCAAGAACTGCTAAATTACAGATCGTACACAAAGTGGAGCCCCGATGATTCTGTGGAACAATTGACATAGCTAACCTGGTTTCACGGAAGGGGGGATTAGGGTTTTCCGCACGGGAGATTCCGGCAGAGAGCTACGAACAAAGATGAAAGTTTTGCCCAAAACCCATGAGAGAGAGAGAGAGGACGAGGAAAGAAGAAGATTATATGTGAATTATACAACATCACAAATAAATTTTTTAAAATTAAAATTACTATATTGATTTTTTTCTTGCATCAAAAATAAAATAAAGGCGTTCCATTTTTTCCAAATCCACGAAAGAGTTCTCTATTTTAATGTTTTTTTTTATGAAACGGACATCCAATCCCATCAATAATATATAATTACCTAATTATTTTTTAATAAATTATTTTTATTATCATCTCACACTAAATCAAAGAGAGTTATAGTAATTACGAAAATATAATTATTACATATTATAATAATTATAATTTTATAATTATTATAATGTATGTCGAATTCCAATTATAATAGTTACGAAATCGTAGTTGTTATAATCCGTATTGTAATAGTTATAAAACTATAAAATGAATATATTTAAATAAGTTAAGTATACATTGTAGCAGTAACGAAATTGTAATTGTTATAATATATGTAATAGTTATGATTTCGTAATTATTAAAATAAATCTTGGTTCAGAATTTAAATGAAAAATAATAATAAAAATAATATATTAAAAAATAGTTGAGTAATTATATATGAATTGGTCTCTTTTGATAAAAAAAAATAAAATGAAACGCCTTGATGATTTAAAAAATATAGGCGTTATTTTCACTTTTACCTTTTGTTTTCTTTGCCATATAGCTATTTTGCTTAAACTCTTAAGAAAATTACATTACTTTCCTTTCCCTGAGATATTGCTCAAAATACGAAAGTTAGGGATATGGATAAAAACAAAGATTATCTATCTAGTGGATACGATCAAAATGTGAAGTTGCATATCTAGGATTCGAATGCTAATTATTTGTCTTCGCATTTATCTTCTCGTTAATAATGTGAGTTAGAAATTATCATCTTGTGTTATTATTTGAATAAATTTATGTAATTTATCTTTTTTCAGAATGTATAGAGTCATTTTAAAGGGACCGTTAAGATGACGATTTTATTTTTTATCACCAGAGATAAAAATTATCATCAAATTCAGGACTAACCATATGGGTCAACAAGGTCTTTTCATATCGCAAATTAAAGAATGACGTCTAAATCTCTTTGTAATGATCTTGAAATTCATCCAAATTCCATCGTACTCGTGCGGTAGAGGAGGATTATATATGATTAGTATTTTATAAGTCTTCGTGGGCTGACATAGATGATTTATACAAGAGTATTGGTACAAATAAACTTGGGATCGATTTTAAATGGATACGAAATACCTTGTTAGTTGTCTTACTTCTTGTATACGTTACTCTCTATGATTTATTCTTTTTTAGAAAGTGTGAGAGGAGGAGTCAGA
>JBBUKS010000049.1:10960501-10974002 GCA_038050645.1 Hedychium gardnerianum | reverse complement strand
CCAAAAAAGACTTGGTTAGCAACAATAAAACAAGATAAAATTTATTTAAATATAGATGATGATATAGTAGGGGATAGTTCTCAATGGCGTAAAAGGATCCATATAGCCGATCCCATATAGTGGAATAAGGCTCGGTTGTTGTTGTTGTTGTATATTATTTATTTTAATTTCGAAAATATATAATAAATTATTTATTTACCGAGACATAGTGATCTCGTATTTTTTTTAAAATTTTTTTTTATTTTTTTTTTAAATTATTTAATATTTAGATTATTATTTTTAATTAATATATTTTATATTTAAAAAATATTGAAACCATACCGTCACGACATGATACAGTACCGAAATTGTATCGTTCCGGTCAAAACTCCAATACAGCTTGCGATTTTAAATCATGGGTAAAATAAAAAAAATGTAAGTACCTACGATCCCTAACCGATGGCAAACAAAGTCAAGGAGAAGAACAATGAAAAAAAAATCAAGGATAATGAAAGTGACAAGAAGGAGCTGAGAATGTAATTGTGGTCTAGGGCGGGGCATCAACTCACTGTATATATAAGTTTCTTATCGAATCAAGCAGAAGCTTTTTGTTAGATGGAGGATAATATCATGATAGCATTGGTCAGAGTTTGATCTGTTGAACTAGAAGAGGGTGATATAACTAACACGTCAGCCTGTCTGGTTATATAAACTGTCTCAACCTGAGGCTGTGTTTCCTGGAAGGTGAGAAAATATAAGGGAAAGAGAGAAGAGAAAGGTAGAGAAACAAAGTGAACGTAAAAGAAAAATTGTTATTTTCTCTACTTGTGTTTCTTTGAAGCACTCATTTAACTCTATGGAGGGACAAGATTCATATATAGCTGGTTGGAACAGACACAGTTTAGTATGATGATCATGTGTTTCCTTGAAGCGATGGAAATGAAGAGAGAAAATAGATTTATATTTATTTATTTAGAAAATAGATTTATATTTATTTATTTAGAAAATAGATTTATATTTATTTATTTAAAAATTAGAGATTGGATGATGATCAGAAAGGAAAGGAGACAAGTGGAATTGAAGTTGGAGGTAAATGGCAAGATAGACAGGAACAAGCAAAGGCATTATGATGTTACTTTCTGTTTGATTTTAACAAAGAAAATTTTCAGGGAAAAGAAAAGATTTTTCCATCGTTGTCAAACTTGGTAGTGCCCAGTACAAATCAGGATTGGCAAGTGATTCAATTTTGGTTGATATCTGAGTTGTGTTTGAGGGTCATCAAAATGGTGAAAATTCAGCTAGAATTCAGTGGAATCTTGGTAGAAATTATCGAAATCATATGAGAATCAGAGGGAATCATCAATATTGATCGATTTGTAGTAGGGTTGAATGAGAAGAACCTGGTCTTGAGTAGGTTAGTTATAGTTGTAAAACTCAGCCAATCCTGATATGGATTGGTTGAGTTGGATCTGGATTGGAAGGAACTAATTCAACGTTGGTCGATATCTCAGATATGTCTCCAATTGTTGCCGAAATTCAGAAATCGATAAGATCTTGGTAAAAATCGAGGAACCTGTGTGAACAAGGAAAGAAATTGATTGCAAAAGACTACTGCAACCTGGATAGGAAGGCAGAGCTGGAAGTTGAAGAAGCGATGAACTTCTGGAAGATTCAATGGACGACATGGGTTGTTTTAGGAGGAAGAGAAGTTTCATGACAACTATCTTTGTTCTTGTGATAGATCCAATCAGGAAGAAGGAGCTCGTCTTCAACACTCCTTCAACAGACACTAGTAATATAATTAACTATATCAATAGTAGCAACAATAATACTAAAGAGATTTTAGTTTGCACTATTTCTACCGTGGAGGGCCAGGGTAATAGGTGAACTAAGCAAGCGTCTGAGGTAGCTGGCAGAGGTTGTATATGTTGTTTATACTTTTTCTTCGTTGTGGCAAAAAGCAATTTGGAATTTAATAATTAAAGAATTGGACATGCCAACATGAAAAAAAAAATGGAAACAAAATAATAAATGACTAATTGTTATTACATTGAAATGATTATAGCAACAAAAAGGAATAATTTAAATATAGTTAATCTGAAAATAATGTCACATAAATAAAATAATTTATTGAAAACAGTAATTTTTATATCATTTTTGATAATAATATCAAATTAATAAAAGCTATCTATTAATTATCCTAACTAGTGGGTGCTTATGATCTAATTAACTGGTGTGAGGACTCTAGCTGTTAGATATTGAAGTAGTGTATGTAGGACTTTGTAGTACGTAGAACAACCCATATAGATGGCATTCAGATAATTTAAGGATGGCAACGATTTTATCAAACACCAGAAGTTCCTTTCCTAATGGTTCAATAGAACATCGGATTTCTCTCTGCACTGGTTGATGATATCAGATTTGTTGATAAAACAAAGTCTATGGGGTATTCTGTTTGGCAGAGAAGGGCAATTAGTTATAAGAGTGATTGGTAAACAATGCAGGAAAAAATCTATAATCAAATTATGTCTTGCAAATATTGCCAGTTATATGGTGAATAATGAAATTAAAGGTGTGGTATAAAGAGACTTGTGCCATTTACTATTGACCATATTCATTGTCGGAGGTTTACTGTATTCATCGTAGAAGGGGGGGTTTGCAAGTTACATATAACAAATGGGTGAGACTTGATAGAGCATTTGAACTCATTTGAGAACCTTGGATGAGTTGGTCATGGATGGGGAGAAGATCTCAGATGATTTGACATAGACATCCTTTACTATTTGATCTTTTTGTGGATACTTAGTTGGATACTTTCTTAGGTGGCAAGAAGTGAATTCAGATTTTTAGAGTATGTTCATTGGTACATGTAAGATATATGAGCACATCAAGATAAACTGTCCAAATAAGAATATAGAGACTCATGAGAATGTGTAGACAATCGCAGATGAGTAAGTTGTGTTTGTTGTTGTCTCAACAAAAAGAATGCCCTTTCTACGGTTCAATATTTAGATTCAACTTATCTGATGCATATTTGCACTAGGAGGAAAAAATTTCAGACTTTTCTTGCAGGTGAAACAAGACCATGAGTTTTCAAAATGACTCACAGGTGGGTATCTAGAGTGTTGGTACAGACAAGCTCAACTTATTTGAACATGCATAGCACATTTTGGGGCAGGTTTCTTTTTCCCAAAGATGAGAGAAATTTCATTTCACTTGGTCAATTAGAATTAGAGGGGTACCACTGCAATGAAAAAAAATAGAATTTTGAGGGTGACTCATAGTAGGCTGATCTATATAACAGGAAGATTGTAGAAAAACCTATTTTCATTTAGAGGCATCTTTATGACAAATGAGATAACACATGCAGAACTCTCAAGTGACAGTGTATCTCATAATATAAGACGAGCAAAAGAGCACATCTGCAGGTCATACAGGGGTGGAGGGTCCTAGGGATCTCCCTCCATGGCTGAAAAGCATCATCAGTCTGATTAGCTATATGAGATCAACCAAGGTTGAACTAGAGAAGTGGATGATTTTAGTGTGTGAAGTGGTGGAACAGATTTAAAGGAGCAGGACCACTCTAGAGTATCACTATCAAGGTGGAGATTGCTAGGATTTAGGTTACTGAGATGGACATGACTTATTACAACATATTTGAATTAGGGGTTTTCAGCATTCTTTGTTACTGAGTATCACTATCGAGGTGGAGCTCGCCAGGATTTGGGTTACTCAGATGGGCATGGTTTATTACAACATATTTGAGTATGAGGGCCTGCCTTGGTTTATTACAACATATTTGAGTATGAGGGCCTGCCTTCAACATGCTTTATTACTGATTTTGGCTGGAAACTTGGTGGCTGTGAGTTTTCATACTGGTGGAGTGTTTTGGAGCCTAAGAGATGCCCTGGGGGTGTACTTGGAGGTTGTTGGAAATTATGTTGCATGTAGAAGGCAGTGTTTTTTTTCCCTCAGAAGAGAGCTGTTGGTCTTCAGGGAGTTTCAGAGGTAAAGTTTGCACTGAAGTATACGGTAGATTAAAAGGGATGTAGTGCAACGAGTAGATGTTTAGTTTTTATTGTACTTCTATTTTTTTTAAATAGGTACGGGTTTTGAAGGAGAGTTTTGGCGCAACAGTGAAGTTGTTGCTGTGTGATCTGGTTCACGAATTCGAGTAGCAGAAATAATTTCTTGCAATGCAGAGTAAGACTAATACAATAGACCCTTCCTCAAGACTTCGTATTGATCAGAGCTTCGTGTTTGGGCTGCCCTTAATAGGTACAAATGCTCTGTGGATGCAGTCCATGTTAGAGTGTTCATATGTATTTTGTGTTATTTTATCAATGGAGAAGGTTGCTCTTCTACCACATGGCGTTATATAATAATGGTTATTCCGCATTCTTGAGGTATTAATACTGTACTTTGAAACTCTGCTACGTAAAGAAATTACCCCCCGTTCACTCTCGGAACTCAGATGCTTCTCTCGTTTTTAGCATCTATTCTGTGTTTGTTTCAGTTTGGGCCGGATTTTGCGAGAGGAATCGAGAGGGCAACAAATTCAGTGTGGCAGATAAACCTCTGAAGCAGACGAGGAGGAACTATTGTGCTGAATCAGTGGAAGCTATTGTCGAGGAGAGGAAGAGCAGAAAGCAATCAGCTGGCTTCGATATATTGGAAGAGAATGGGACCAGCGATTCGAAGGTGGGAAATGTTTTGGAATCACTATTTCAAGCCTAAGTATACAGATAATATCTTAGTTAATCAAGGTCGTCATGATTTGATAGCAAGTCTGTAGAACATTTAAAAGTTGGCATAACTTTAGTTTTGTCAAATTCTATTCACTTTGAACTCAACAATCGAAGCCCTTTGGAATTCCATGAAAATTTTAATTTTTTTTTTTAAAAAAACATACATTTACCATCAAGTTGAAATCGAATATTTTTGAATATGTTAAATTGATTAAATTTTGGTTTAAAGGAATTTTAAATTTTAAAATTAAATAAATTTATTAAAATTTTTAATTTGGTTTTTTTAATTTCTCCGGCCTTCGGCGTTCCATGTCATCTCTTCCGCCTCGTCGCCGCCTTCCTCATGGCCCACCGCCGCTCCACACCCCGCCTCCTCTGTTGCTGCTCCTCCGACCCAAAGATCTCCGTGCAGATCCCGAAGCCATCGCCGCAGTTATTTCCAACGGTCCGTCTCCTTCCCCCCAAATCAAGGCGTTCAGTGAAACATTAGCGACAAATTACCATATCCCCAATCAAAATCGAGATCTTAATTC
The DNA here is from genome assembly GCA_038050645.1 of Hedychium gardnerianum. Classification (NCBI taxonomy): domain Eukaryota; kingdom Viridiplantae; phylum Streptophyta; class Magnoliopsida; order Zingiberales; family Zingiberaceae; genus Hedychium; species Hedychium gardnerianum. The sequence goes on along the minus strand of JBBUKS010000049.1, from coordinate 10,968,742 downwards.
CAAATTACTTGGAGCTCTCCCGGCCACGCTCCGCCGCCGGAGAAGCGACCATCGTTACTGCTGCTGCGCCATATCGATCTCCCTCGCACATGTACATCGCCGTCCACCCTCCCGTCGAGGACGATCGAGTCGATCTCCCATTGGCCCAATCGAGCCACCACAAAGGCGCACGAATTCAAACTTCGAAGGTTCCTTAAGTTTATTAATGTTCTTGTTTTTAAATTTAGTGTTTGATGGCCTTAACGAAATTAAATTTATTTCAAAATTTCACCATTGTGCTTCTAGTGGTCTCCTTGGTCAATCCTTGTTTTTTTATGGATTTGGAGATCTTTAAGGTCATTAAGAACTTTTGGAAAAAGTGTTTGACGACTTTGACTAATAGTGTTTGGTAACTCTAAATATCTCAAATTTGCGCCGAATTAACATAGTTATATTTCTAGTATTCTCCTAATTAAGTTTGTTAATGTCTTTATTTCTCAATTTTGAGCCCTTTAAGGTCATTAAATACTTTTAACCACTTTTTGACAAAAGTGCTTGAGCCTTAAAGAGCTCAGATTAACTTTAAATAAACACGATGACAAAAAGTGAAACACTCGTCCCAAAACTTCTGTTAGTCTATCCCAAGACTAACACGAAGGAAATAAATCATGGAGACTAGTCTTGCTAGCCAGAACCATGACCAATGCATGAGAAAGAGCAAGAACCTGGCTACTAGCCAGAATTTGACTCTCAGACTAATTGCACTCTGGGTGGTATTGATAACCAACATTTTGATAAATTATTTTGACTCGTATATTTGTCATTTTAATGATCTTGTATGTTTAAATTCTGAAGCTCGATTCATAGACCACCTCAGTAGCCAACACAACCTAACTGTGCTTTTTGGCACGGTCATAGCACGACTCGTATAAAGGGATAAGACTCGGATCTAGGGCAAAGGAAGCCATCTTCTTCCTCCTTCTTCTCCACCTCCATCCAAGCCCTCATCTCGATTGGGAGAGGTGCTCTCATCTCCATCTCCATCTCTGATGACCACCTTCATCCAAAAGCTCTCATCTCGATTGGGAGAGGCTCTCATCCATCTCACCCCGTTTGGGAAGACACTCGCAAGGGAACACACACTTGCAGTAGAGAAAAAGGTGTGAAGGTCTTTCACCTTCTTAGCTTCGACAAGTTCATCTCTAACCAAGAAGTAGGAGTCTTCGGCCTTTTCTTGTCCGCATCACGCCTTTGTCCCGGTTGGGAGAGGCAGTCTTATCTTCATCGTCGGAATTCGTCAACGACAAGCCCTTGTCTTGATTAGGAGAAGCGCTTTCATCTCCATCCGGAGCTACAGGGTCTTGGGCTCGTTCCGCATCATCCACCCCGATTGGAAGGAGAACTCCTTTATCTTTAATCTTAGCATAGCTTAGTTTTCATATTTGCAAAGTGTTTGGTTAACATTACTTTTATTTTTATTAATGTATTTCAATTCATTTAATTTATGCAAAGTTTATTTTGTTGAATGCTTTAAGTTCGTGTTCTTCATTTGGATGAAAGTAGGTTAGGTTAGATTAGATTAAGATGCTTTAATTTATGTTTTCGTTAATTCTTTTACAATCATAGTTTAGCTAGATTAGGTTAGATTAGGATATTTTTCAAATCTTAGCATCAAAACTCAATAACCCCCATTTACAATCATAAAAATTTAAAATCTTATTTTCAAATAAATTAATTCCACCACTATATTTCTTAAGAGATGATTCAGATCATTCCTTATACAATAATACTAGTAAAAAAAAAAGCTCTTTTTTTTCTTTGACTTGAAAAGAATACATGTGTTCTGTTCAATTTATTTCTTGATTTCCTCGTGAAACATATGCTTGTGATAATAGCGACAAAATTTTCTCAATTCTAATCGACCAGGCGTATTGTGTCGATTCTCCGACGATCTCTTATTGACATCATTTCAAGCAAAACTAGTACATTCTGAAATAACTATAACTCTTACATCCTAGCCATAAACCCCTTTTGTATCAACTTAACTCTTATATTTTTTATCCTGAAGAAGAAGAAAACAAAAATAAATTAAATAGAAGTTACTAACTAGAAATGAAATTTTCTTAAAATTTTGTTGCAATTATCATTAAATTCTTATTTATTCAAATTTAAAAAGGTTCAATAATTTAAATTATACGTTTTTTTAAAAATTAGGACCATTTATTGGTCTAAAGTTTTTAAATTCAAATTCATACTAAATGAATACTAGCACTCTTTCTAAGTTATCACACGAGTATTCGTGATTCGATCCTAATGATGTATTTATAAAAAAATTTACTTAAAAATTTAACGATGACAATGAGTCAAGTTTGGTTGGATCACCCATCCTCATTGGATTTTATATCCCTATACACATCCATTGAATTTTCACATATCCATTGAATTTTCAACTTTTGGATTTTTAAACATTTCATCACCATACATATATTCATTGAATTTTCAACTTTTATTTTCATATTCGAAAATTAAATATCCTTTCTCATACTCATGTATTAAATATCCTCAATACTAATAATTTTCTTCATTCCATCCAATTATCATTATTTAACAAAAATATATTTAAATTAAATGAACATTAAAAAACATATTAAACACAAGTAAATTTTTGAAAAAAATTATATTTAATCAAAATATTAGGATATAAATAAGATTTACCCACCTCCGTATTATTCAAATACTCATATCCAATTATTTAATCCTAATCTCCCCCCATCATCTTGCCACACCATGCCCACAAAATTTATTTTTGAGTTTGAAGAGTCAAAGATTGGACAGGTGTCTAAAACTTTGGTGAGAATAAAATACACGACTTTCAAAATATTATTCGTGATTTGATACCTAAGTACGCCTTTGATAAATTTTTGTATCTTTTAAATTTTGAATTTTTACTTTTAACCCCTTTAGGCAAAAGCATAAAGCCAGAGCTTGCTTGAGTATTCAAGAGCTTAGATTAACTTTTAATACATAAATTGACTCTTATTGATACCCAAAATTAATTCATATAGTTTTTTAAAATTATACGAATTAAAATCATGAAATATTTTTTGCAAATTGCAATCTTAACTAATCCTTCTAAATAAATATTATTAACTTTTAACATTTTTCTATATGTATTCATATTCAAATTGATGTTAATTCAACAGCATCAATCACATTTAATAAAAAAGTTTGCACAAAAATATTTAATAAAAATATTATGATAGTCTCTAAATAATTGATGTTACATCTTCATTCTCCAATAGCGTCTTATTAGCATCAATTATAATTCACTCTTATATCACACCAAACATATTAAAATTGATCACAATTTTAATATATTTCATTAAGCATTTATTCAATACATTAATTCATTCTTGTTTTGTTTTTATACAAAAACTATCTCGAAAGAACATTCTAACAAGGATATTATTTCCTTTTTAATTATCAATTTTTTTTATATCTCAAATTTATTAAAATAAGTTACCAAAAACATGAAAAATAAATAGATTAAAAATTGTCTGAAACTTGAAGGACAGGCATCAAAAGATGCAGATCCTTTATAGTTTCCTTTATTCCATTATTTGATGGAATGAAGATTTCAGAGGGAAGAACTCACAATATGCATGGCGTTTCCAGGATTAATGACACGCAATCAAGCCACCAATCAGGATAACCAAACAAACTCAATCTGGCGCCCGAGCCATTATACCAGGAAGAACTGATAATCCACTGGAATTGGTAATGGGCGCAACCAACACCACGCTAACTTAGACAGATCTCGGATAAAATAGCAGAGAATGAAAAGATATCAAGAGCTTATCCGTAGTGTGTTTAATTTTGCAGGATTGAGATCAGACAGCCAAGGGTTAGTCTTCAATCACTGACAAATGAATTGCCAGAGAGATCAGAAACTCTAGTCCAAATAAATGCATCATCATTACTCAACGAAAACTCCTGCTAAATCTCAAAAACACAAAATAGAAGAGCAAAAAACATATTGCGGTTTTAAATATTACTTCTAAAAACAAAAGTGAATTAAGAAAGGATCGATGGATCTAATTACGGCGAGATCTGGCTAGGTTGAACTCAGACAGCCAAGGGATAGTCATCACCCTCTCGGACATAATAATGGCCAGAGATCAGAGACTCTAGTCTACATAAAGAGGCATCATCATTGTTCAACCAAACTAATATTAATATTCTTAGAAAATGAAACTAAAAACTATTAAAATTGAAGCAGCAAACACAACGCGTAAATAAACTCCGATAGATCATAAAAGAACAACGCTTTTCGCTCAAATCGAACGATTGAACACAGAGGCCATGATTTTTTCTGCAAACAGTAGTTTAAGCGAACAAAGGAACTAAACACGGGAAAGATCGAAGTAGGAGACAACTGGAAGCGCAAAAAAGATGGCAAGAGCTAGGGTTTTTCTTAATTACCTCTGCCCTTTCCTACGATTCGCTTCCATGTTTCGCAGCACCCCCTACATTTGTTCTCGCTTTGGGGCGGGCGGCTTCGTTCCTCGTCCTGTCTCAAGATAAAGCGTTCGTCCGTATTTATAGACGCCGGAGCCAAACCCTAACGTCGCCTTAGACTGGAATGGACGAACGAGATGTGATCTTTATTAAAAGCACCGAGTCGGCATCTTGGACGAATTGGACCGGTTCGCCACCACTTTCGCTATGACCTATTCATCTCATTGTGGCAAAAGGCGAAACGCTCGGCCCCTTTTGCCACAATGAGATGAATAGGTATTTGGTGTATCGCGTTTGAGCGAGAAAGCAAATCAACGTCTAAATTCTCAATATTTGTTTCTACGTTTCGATTGTATTTTTTTAAAAAAAATCTTTTATATCAATTATTTTCTTATTTGGTGCGGATTGAGGAGAGAAATTAATCTCGCAGAAAGCCTTTGGAATGGAAGAAAAAAACTGTCGGAAAGAAAATAAAGGAAAAGGGGATGGAAGTGAAACAGCAGCAAGGAGAAAGTAAATTCGCCGGCGGCAGTGCGTCGATAGCGGCAGCATCACACCGTTAAAAAGAATTTACATGTCAAAAAATGAATCCCTTTCTTTCTCCTTCTCCTCCTTCGCACTTCCCTTGCCTGCTCGCCATGTTTTCTGTCACTGAAATTCAAGCTCAAATCTCGAAGAAGATTCGATGGAGCTGGAGAAGTCCAGCGCAGAAATGGAGGGGAATGCCTGCGAAGAAGTGACGTCAGAGTCTCCTCCTTCCACCTCCTCCTCCTCTGTGGAGGAGGAGATTTCGACCGTGGATCGAGGTCGGGATCGAAGCGGTAGACGTCGAAGGCGAGGGAGGGAAAAGAGGCAGCGACGGTGGGGCAGAAGCAGCGCGCCCGTGTGGCGAGGAAGTGGAAGGCGAGGGACTCGGGGCAAGAAGCGTGGCGGAGGACCGAGAGCATGCCACGCCAGCGAGGGAGCTGTGGAGATAGACGGATTGTGATCTACCCGGATTGAAAGCCCATGGGACCTGATTGATAAAGAATTTATATGGAATATCATGCCAGTAAATCAATACTTGGCTCTGCCCTTGGTCATGGCAATGTGGACGGTGGGGGCGGAGGCATAGTCAGGGGCCGTTGCCGAAGGCAGGGGCCTCACGAAAGCGGGGGAGCTTCGAGGGGGTTGCCAATGCTATCCTGGAGGCGGCGAGGAGAAAGAGCACTGCCACGAGGAGGGCGGAGAGAGGCATCAAAGGTGATGTGAGGCGAAGGAGGAGGTGGGAAGAGAAAGGTTTTCCGTTCGATTTGAGCGAACTAAAAAATGCCACAAAATGATTCGGAGATGAATTTAGAAATTTATCTGTTCATTACTTGATAACAAGTAAATAGAAAAAAGGAAGAGCAATCCATCTTTCCTTGTAAAGTAAACAACGAGAAATTTTTTTGGGACCGACTTTCTTTAGTTTCTAAATCCACTCTCCCAAGTAAACAGGGCATTAGTAGTGAGTTAAATTTTGGATGTAAAAGGAGTGAGTTGAGCATTCAAATAAAATGAATAAAGAAAAAAAAAGAACACGTCAATTCTCTTTGATGCTAAGTTATAGCCTATAAAATAACTATGCAATTTTTTTTTTAAAGTTGGGCTAGAGCCCAAGTGCCGGAGACAAATGACAAATTCCATTAAAAGTTTATAAATACAAAAATAAAGATTCTAAAACTCTATTATTTTTTTAATTATTGGCATCATGTGTCTATCTTACGCCAACTAATTCTGGGATTGACTGACCCAACCTTACGAAAGTTTTTCATCGACTGTCAGGGTAAATCGAAAAGTGCTCGCAGTGGATGACTCATCTACCCAGCGTTCTTAGATGAACCATCCATTAAGATAAATTTATTCATTAATTCGCTGAAATTTAAATTCGATCTTTAAATGTGAAACTGAGAAGGTGCCTGGTCGCTGCATCATTACCACTATTAATTTGACATGTCTTGGAAGATGGTAAACTTATTTGGAAATTGATATAAAATTCATCAATTCTAATGGTTTGAAGTCAAAAGTCAAAAATCAACTTTAAATGTCCAATAATTCAATATACTTTAATTTCTCATACTTAAAAATTATAATATATTTATCAATTTTTTATGTTTCCTATGTGTCTTTATGAGTTCTTTGTATTTTCAATGAGTATCTACTAGCATTTATGTTGCTTGAGTCCTTTGTGAGTTTTGGTATAAGTATGTGTACTCTGGAAGATGGAATAGATGTAAAAGTTTGGAGAGTTCTCTTTGGTTGTACGATACAATCTCCCTATGGTGTGATGCCTAGGAACTCTTATGTGTGATACCTAAGTTTCTACATTTTTTGTATATAATCTCTTTATGGTGTGATGCCTAGGAACCCTTAAGTATGATACCTAAATTTCTACAATCTCTTTACCACTTCATTCTAGATTTTTACTCCCAAATCACCCAATCCTCAATCTCCGCTTGTGTTATACCATATTTGATATTAGAGTCTGAGTTAATATGTCTATAAGATCCAGGAGGAGCTTTAGAGGAAAGTTGACTGATAATCAACATGATGAGATACTTATTCGCATGATTGAGCAACTGGATGACATGAAAATTCGTCTAAATGGTGTTGAAACCATGATTTCTCAATCTAAAAGTGATCAAGTCCAAGGAGAGCATAAAGATAATGTTGAAAATCAAAGAGTAGAAGGAGAAGAAAATTCTTTTGATTATAGAGTTTGTATTGAAGATGAAGACACTTCTTTGGCAAGTGTTGTTAGGCATGTATTTACTACTCCAAAAGTCGAAGGTGAAGATCGGCGACGAATGTAATCACATCCCCAACCATACAAGGTCGGATGGATCGATAACATAACTATTCAAATAACACAACGCTATCTTATTTTTCTTTCTTGTGAAAATTATAGTGACTATATTTGGTGTGACATTATCCCTATGAAAACAACTCATATACTTCTTGCGAGACCTTGCCTATACGATCGATATGTGCATTATTATGACAAGGAGAACACATAAACTTTCATATTCAATAAAATAAAGTGTTATTGAAACCAATGCAGATTGTTGAAATGAAGAAATACAAGCAAGAGAAAACAAAGAATGCTACTAAAAGTGGAAATTCTCTTCACATTCTGATCAAGAAAATTTTCAGCATGAGAGTAAAGAAAGTTCTACTATATATGCCCTTATAATCAAAGAAGTTAAAGAAGTATATGCTCCCGAAGCTTCCTCATGTCCTCTCGAAATCACTATGTTATTAAATGACTTTTCTGATGTGGCTCTAGAAGAATTACCTAGTGAGCTTCCACCAATGCGTAAAATTTAGCATGCTATTGATTTTTCCAAGTTCACAACTACCCAAACTATCAACCTATCGAATGAATCCAAGTGGTCATGCAAAATTGAAGAAGCAAGTGAAAGAATTATTGTCCAAGGGTTTCATTCGAGAAAGTCAAAGCCCATGTGTTGTTCCTGCATTGTTAACACAAAAAAAGATGGTAGCTAGCGCATGTGAATTGACAGTCGTGCGATCGATAAGATCACCATCAAATATCGATTCCCAATTCCTCGTCTTGATGATATGTTGGATATGTTAGCTGGTTTTTATATCTTTTCAAAAATTGATTTGAAAAGTGGGAATCATCAAATATGCATAAGGCCTGATGATAAATGGAAGATAACTTTCAAGACTAAAGATAACCTTTATGAATGACTTGTCATG
>JBBUKS010000049.1:10937045-10949090 GCA_038050645.1 Hedychium gardnerianum | reverse complement strand
TTTGTTTTAGGCATACAGATATATCATGATTGTTTAAAAGGTATTCTTGGACTTTCACAAAATACCTATATTGAAAATATGTTTATACGTTTTGACAAATTGTGCACCTGGTGACACGCTTGTGTCTAGAGGTGATATATTCAATTTGTAGTAGTATCTACGGATTGAACTCGAAATAAAGGAGATGCAAAAATTCTCTTATGTGCCATCTATAGGAAGTCTCATATATGCACATGTTTATGCGCATCCGGATATAGCGTACATAGTGGAGATGTTAGGCGGGTATTTAAGTAACTCAGGACCAACACACTAGAAAGGAATAAAGAGAGTCATGCGGTATTTGCAAAAAAACTAAGGAATACATGCTCATGTATCAGAGGTCTAATCACTTGGAGGTGATAGGATATTCAGACTCCGACTTTGCTGGATGTTTGGATAGCAAAAAATTCACTTCAGGCTATATTTTCATGCTTGTTGGATGAGCTATATCATGGAAAAACATCAAACAGATGCTAATAACCACTTCTACTATGAAGACAGAGTTGATAGCTTGCTATGAAGCATCTAATCATGGGATTTGGATGTTGAACTTCATCACAACATTGCAGATCATTGATGTCATTGATAAATCATTAAGGATCAACTATAATAATAAAGCACAAAACTTTATGCCACGAACAACCGCAGTTCATCAAAGTCAAAACACATCGACATCAAGTTTTTGGAGGCCAAAGAAAGAGTTCAAAATCGTCATGTGATGATAGAGCATATCATAATAGATTTCATGTTAATAGATTTACTCACTAAAGGTTTATTACTTAAGGTGTTTCATACGCATATGGTGGATATCAGGGTCCTTCTATTGGATGAAGTACCCATTTAGTGGGAGTCTATATTTGATCTTTAATGCTCTATATTAATAAATACATGCATTTTGTTTTGGTTTATTGTGCGTAGTTAAGTTCAAAACATTCATGCGTATTTTACTCTGACACTTTGAAATAAAGTTATAATGATTTACTATTGTTGTTTATCATATGATGTTTGTAAATATGATATGAATTTCCTTTTGGAGTCAAAGATGTTTAGATTATGATTTTCTATTGCAGTTTAACATAAAATATTTGCCAATATGATCAGGACTCTTTGGATTATTAGGAGGATCAATTGAAAATTTACATATACATATCACATTTCATGTAATTTACATGCTACACATCCATATCTTGATCTATGTCATTAATGATAATGATATTGTGATTATTGTTGGGACTTGTTACAATCATATTATAGTAATTATGACCTCTTTAGTCCTATATCAATGAAGTTAATGGACAAGATTATTTTACAGGGGTATTCTTTTCCCATAAAGTTTAACATTGTTATTGACATCAACTAAGGATTACTCGTGTGTTGTATACAAATCACATGTAGCCCATGCAGAAAATTATTGGATTTTATCCCTTTATTCTATGGGTTTACATGTTATTTGTACGTATATAGATTTATGTCATTAAGAAACAAATTCATTAAGTCATCTAATTAATGATAGTTGCATATTTATATTATTGAATGTGGGTTTACATGTGTAGAACTCATTAACCCATTCCATTATTATCTATAGACTGATAACAGAATGAGGGTTTCATTGCTATATATAATACATGGTCCTTGTAGGGTTAGGTATTCTAACAGATCTCTCCACTATCCATTGATGAGGAGATTACAGTGTCATCATCCTAACTCCTACGGAAGATCTGTCTCCTTGCTCTTCTTCTTCCATAGGATTTAGATTCATGGACGACATAGAGACAATGATGATTCCACTGCATTCATATCATATTTAATTTGACCATCGCCATTTCAATTAATTTAATTTCCATTATATTTTTGATGATACTAAATCTATATGTTTTCCTGTTGTTGAATTCATTAAGCTTAGAATTCTTGCTAGAAAACCTATCCATCATCAACTCCTCCTCCAACTTAAGAAGATCAAATTTAGTCTTAATTATTGTTTTGGAGTTGACAAAGGCCATCAAACTGTTTTTGAGTCAAAGCACCTTAATAATATAAAATAACTCTATTTTGGTCCTTCAAAATATAGAATATGATATTGAGAGTTTAGGGTCCAAATCTAGTTTTAGTTAGTTTTAGCCAACGAATTTGATGGTCTAAAATAATTCAGTTCAGCACAATTTTCAGATAAATTCCACCATTTAATGGTACATTTGTATATGAAAAATGAAAGGTGAAAGAATAATGCACCTTTAGAAAGTTTTAAAATTAACAAATGATAGAAAGGTGAAATGTTTATTTTCGTTAGTTTATTTCAAAATTAATACGGAGGAAATAAATGAGAGACTAATCTAACTAACTTAAAAAGTAACTGATATATTAAAAATGATAAAAATCTAATTATTAATCATGATTTAACTTTTAAATTTTATAATAATAATATTTTATATATTAATTATCAATTCATTCGTAAGAATTTTAAAATTAACAAACATGATGACAAAAGGCGAAACACTCACCCCCAGTGTCCCCGCCAATCCATCCCAGGACCAACACTGAAGAGGTAAATCACGGGGACTAATCTAACTAGTCTGAATAATGATTAATGCATAACAAAAAATAAAAACCTAACTATTAATCAGAATTTAACTTTCAAATCTCATGACGAGAACATCTCATGTTTTAAAATTAACAAACATGCAGCATGGCCGAATTGTTATGGCCCCGCCTTATTGGTACAATGAACGGGCATTGACCTGTGGGAAACATGGAAAGTTGTATGGATAAGAAACCAGATCTACATGCAAGCAGCAGCAGCAGCAAAAAGCTAGCTCCTTCCATTCTCCTCACATGGTCTTCACGCTGCAGGTCAACAGATCCACACACGTCTCCAAGCACACACTTTGCTTGCAAGCTAAACTACTGTATATAGATCCATCCACCGTTTTGTCTCGTCTCTTTTCTATTTTGTATTTTCGTTGCATCCTTTATCTTTGTTTTTTTTAATCGAACTTACTAACCTGAAGATTCTTCGCCGGTTTGATCTCACCAGAATTGCTTATGGGTCATGAGAATAATAAAATAGTATTCATGAAAATTCTTTTAAATAATTAATATTTTTAAATTTATCATCCCATTAAAAAACAAATTCTATAATATATCACAATTAAAATTAAAATTTTAAAAATCTGATTAATTACTTAAATAATCTAATCACTATATTATAGTCCCGAACCGTTGCATTTTTTATCGAATCTTATTGACATAAATTCATAGATGACATCTCTCTAATTTTCATCAACAATGGCCAAAAAGATGTATTTTAAATTATGAAATTCTTAAACAGCGCATTTAACTCTCAAATTTTTTAAATAACGCACTTATTTTTCATTTTACCCTCCCATCAACTACTATAGTGTTGTTGCATTAAAAAAAAACAACTTCACTATGATACTAGATTTTAAAGAACAACACTATTAACTTTCAAAAATTAACAATTCATTGACGTTGTATTTCAAAAATCAATACTACTTTGATAATATATAAATCTTAAAACTAATATCATTGTGGTACGTACTACAGGGGCTAGGGGAGGCTTTAGCTCCCCTGAGTCCGTCGAATGACTGTGAGAGTTGTTTTTGTAGCCCTCAGTCTTTTTCTCCGACCTCCGACAGCCCAACTGCCAGAGAAGCAGAGTCTTCTTCTCCCTCTTCCTCCCTTCTTCCGCTTCCTCATTGCAAACCAAACGCTAACCCTTGACCATCCAACCTCTAAAAAAAATTATATATATTTATTTAGTAAGACAAACAAATTATCAGTATAATTCAGTCTCCCTTAAAAAAAAAATTTGATTCCACCCATGGGTATTGTTCTTTGAAATCTAGTTTATTTTATTTTGCAAGAGGATATTTTTGAGACTCATATCCGAGACATCTAGATCATATGATAGTAATTTTATTATGGTCATATCATAGTAATTTTATCATTTCGTCAAAACTTTAATTCTAATTTATTTAAATATTTTTTTATATTAAATTAAAAGAAGGATTAGTTAGATTTATTTTCATTGAATGTTTTTTTAAAATTTATTCTAAATACACATTTGTATTTTTTTTATTAATAATCACTCAACCCAATCGCGAAATATTTTTTTAAATCACACGTGTGTGTATATATAGAGAGAGTTCTGTTAGCCTGCACACTTTATCCTATACAACTATGGACACCTACTGAGGTGACCACTTGTACATCATTGATCAAAATATATGTGATGATGATTAATGATCAGGATTATGCTACCTCAACATGTGTATATGATTATACAGGATAAGATGTGTAGGTTATCAAAATCATATATATATATATATATAGTAAGGCCAGATTAAAAAATATTTATAGAATTTAGTAGTTAAATAATAAAGTATATATATATAGAGAGAGAGTTATGTTAGTCTGCACAACCATGGACACCTGCACATCATTGATCAAAAAAATGTGATATGATCAGTGATCGGGATTATGCCATCTCAGCAGGTGCACATGGTTGTGCATGATAAGGTGTGTAGGATATCAAAATATATATGAACTCATTCTCATATGAATGTGATTTGTCATTAGATTAACAATTTTTAGTCAATGTAAAGACATTTATTAACCGCAAGAAAGGTGTTGTTGTTAGATATTTTAATGATAGATTTGATATCTAAAATTTAAGTTTCAATTATGTTGTATGATAGAGAATTTTTTTCTTAATGGATAGCGAACTCAAAAACTCTACGGAAGTTATTCGATGGAAAACTTCTGTAGAGTCAGATTGATCATTTTCAGAATTAATCGAATCAAAATTTTGAATATCTCATAAAACATGAATTAATTTTTAAGATATTGTTAATATTATTTGATAATATTAATTTTAATAATATAAGTATTTTAAAACTAAAAATTATATATTAACTTGCTATAGTGGTCTATTTTTTTATATTCCTATGTTATATTTTAAATCTATGCAGGCAAGATTAGTATTATCAAATTAGTCAATTTGTGATCGGGCGGGTTGATCCATTAAAAATATATCATATAATGGGTTGGATAGTCTATCATTATAACAGGTAAGAAAATCTCTAACCTAATCCAATTCAAGGTGAGTTATGGATTAAGTGAACTAATCGACGAGTTTGTCAAAAAAATTAAAAATATATATGAAAAAGTTAAAAAATTTAAGTTTGGATTATGGATTAGATAAGTCAAGCCCACGAGAGTTTTTCTTTCAGTTTTAATTTTTTTAAAAAAAGAAATTCAACCCATGGGCCAATCCAACCATCACAAGTTGACTCATATCATAATTTATTTTAAAATGAATTGATAAAATTTTAATTTGATCTATTTAAATTATTTAGTAGGATAGATTATGATCCCATTCAAATTGACGACTCAATGCCCAGATGAATTAATACCTTTAGAAAATGAATAACTAAAATTGTTATATCTTAATTATAGTCACATTATATTAATGAACTAATGGAGCATATTTTATAAAATTAATAAAATAAGGTCTACAAATTTTCACATGTTGTACTAATATATTGAAATTTAACATATAATTTTTTACAATGTTATTCATTTTAATATAAAAAAGTATTGTATTCACTTTTTAGATAAAATGCTAATAATACTAATGAATATTTATTTTTATATATATATATGAGACATATATAAATTATTGTGAAATACAACCAATAATTATTTGATATTTATTATCCTTTGTAAGAATTTTTTTTAATATAGTTTTGATTTTAAATGAATATAACATTAATGAATTTTTATTTTCTTGTATATTAGAAATAAAATTAAAATAAGAGAAATATTTTTATTATATTTTTTATATTTATTTAAATACATTTATTTTAGATCCTAAATTTAAATTAAATGTTTTAAATGAATGTTAGTTATGTATTATGATGATTTAATATCATTTAAAAATATTTTATCATTTTGATCCTACTTTAATTATACGAAATATTAAAAATAATTTATATGATATTTATATAGACTATATTCTAAAATATGGATTAGAATATGATATACTTAAAACACAAGGTACTAAGTAGTGGTATAGAGTTTAAAACTAACTTTTATTAGTATGAAATATTTAATAAGATTTTCTTTATTTCAATTATAAGAGTTTATAATTGTAATTGAATCGTAAATCAAATCATAACTAATTTGAATTGTGAATCATAATCGATTTCGATGGTTGAAATTAAGGGTTATTATTTTTTGAATCATCAAATTAATCTTCATTTCTAAATCATCAAACTATCCATTTTGAAATCACGAACAGGTCTAATTATACCCAAAGAAAACCCTAAATATTCTCTTCCCTAAACTCTTTTTCCTCTCATCCCTATCCTAATAAGTATCCTCCTATCATGGACATGAAATACCTTAATTCCTTTTCGAGTCCTTCGCCCCCACCTAATAGACAAGGACAAATGTGGGAACATGATGAGGAGCGCAATGTGCGATAGCAAAGGGGTCAAGATAAGACATCGTCAAAGTCATTAATTTTTTTTTTAAGGCAAGTATTTATTCAACTAATTTCAAAAGTGATCAATTCAGTCTTATAATTTTTTTTTTTATTGATTATCAAATAAATGAGAAAGTATATATAGATCCTGACGAACCGTCATCATTATAAAATTTTCAAACTCTCCAAATAAAATATGTTTGGGGTGTGATTCAAATTTTTATTATTTAAGGAGTCCATCCCATCTTTTTACCATTGCATAATAGCCTTGAGGGTGTGGTCAAAAGCATTAAAATTTGGTAAAAGGTAAAATTTGTTATTTTGATGATCCCTTACAATTATCTCATATTATTAGTATTGAAAGAGAGTAAATTCAGAAATCGAAATGATCATGGTTAGTGAAAGGTTACCTGCACGGAGTAAGAAGGATTGAGGTGGAAATTATTTATTATGCAAGAATAGGAGGTGGCCAAGGCTAGTGAGATCAGTCCTCATAGTAAAAAAGCAATGACACCAAGGTCATATAGAGTGGGGCTGAAGGCATTAACAGGAGGCCCTTAGTGGTAAGGTTGATGGGAAAAAATAGAGCTTGTGATCTCAATCCCATGCAACTTATATGCATTGAGTGTCTTGTTGTTGAGTTGCAATTCGACATAGTTGCAATTGCAGAAGCTCAAATAATAGTGACAAAAGATGAAATGTTTGTCTGCAGCGTCTCGTCAATTTATTTTAGGACCAATATAAAGAAGATAAATTACGAGAGCTAATTTATTAATCCGAACAGTGATCAATACGTGAAGAAAGAAATTCAAGCAAATACAAACTAACATAGGTCATCATCCCCATTAGGGACGGAACCACCCTTGGATTAGGATAGGTTCCAACCCTAATTATTTTTTAAGTTTCCCAATTATAAACAGAGCAAATTTACTTTTCTTTGAGTTCCCTCAGTTGCCCGTCTTAGTCTTAGGTAGTCGACTGACTACTATCAACTTAGATAATAACTACTATCGTCATTATTGTCTTAAAAATAAAGTATTTTCTTATTGTTATTAGTGAGGCATAAGGAATAGAGGATGATGAAGAAGTACCAAAAAAACAAAAAGAAGGGTAAAAATAAAAAGATGTTTTTTATTAAAATTGTCAAATGAATGTCTTTTTTTCATTATTAAAATAATATCTTATTCCATTTCAATTTATTTTTATTCTAGAATTATTATTATTGATTATTATTATATCAATTATAAAATTTATTATATAATTATAATAGCTATGATCTCGTATTTATTATATAATTGTAATAGCTACAGGATCGTTATCATTAAATTGTATAACATTCATAGTTGATCTTTTGTCATCGTAATAAAAATAATTAAATATAATAAGCGAGGCAACGGCTTAAGCTTTGCAGTCTGGTAGTCTGGGCCTGGGACTACACAGAGAGCACTCGTTCCGATGTCAATGCCTTTCCCTTTATCCTCTCCCTCCAATTAAAGACCGAGCAGAAAGATGAGGAAAGCTAAAGCTGAAAAACAACAACAGCAGCAGCAGCAGCAGCTACGCTCTCCGAACTCCAAGCACAAAAAGCAGCAGCGACCTTGTTTCTCTACGCCAAGTGTCTAGCATTGTTTCTGCTTCCATGCATCTTCTTCCATCGAACAACAACAGGGAAATGAGGGAGGAGAGATCGCATCGTTCAGCAGCTCACGCTCGCACCGCTCTCTTTCTGTTTTTTCTCTCTTGTTCCTGTTTCTGTATCGTCGATTCAGGGACTTTGGATGGGGACTTGAGCGCGCTGTTGGACTTCAAGGTCGCCTGCGACGCCGCCGGAAGCCTCGGGAGTTGGAACCGCTCCGACCCCTCGCCCTGCGCGTCGTGGCGGGGAGTTGCCTGCGCCGGTGGCCGTGTCACGCGCCTTGTGCTCGAGGGCCTAGGCTTCGCTTGCTACGGCGGGCTTCCGGCCGTAGCCCGGCTCGACCAGCTCCGTGTTCTCAGTCTCAAGTCGAACCGCCTCGCCGGCACCATCCCTGATCTGTCCTCTTTGTCGGCTCTCAAGCTTCTGTTCCTTTCTCACAACCAGCTCTCCGGCCAGATCCCACCGTCGGCTGGTTCGCTCGGTCGGCTTTACCGTCTCGATCTCAGCTCGAACAACCTCACGGGCCCAGTGCCGGCGGCTCTCAATCGGCTTAGCCGACTGCTCACGCTACGGCTCGACGTGAACCTGCTTTCTGGTCCCATCTCCGGCCTCGTGCTTCCTAACCTCCAAGACCTCAACTTATCCTCGAACATGCTCTCCGGCGCCATTCCGCCGTCGTTTGCAGCATTCCCCTCCTCGGCTTTCACAGGAAACCCTGCTCTCTGCGGCGGTCCTCTTCCTACCTGCCGTGACGTGGTGAGCGACCCTAGCCGCCCCTCAGCGGGAGCCGCGGCTTCTGTTCCTCCTGCCGCCGCGGTCGTGGCGTCATCCCCTTCCGCAAAGCCCGAGGTTTCATCACCTCGCGGCGCCGCCGCGGTAGGTGAACGCGGCGGGATGAACAGAGTGGTAGTGGTGGCCATCGTCGTCGGCGACTTTGCGGTGCTCATCCTTGTCTCTGGCCTGCTGTTCTGCTACTTCTGGCGCAAGTTCGCCGGGAAGAATCCGTCTCGCCTACACGAAGGAGAAAAGATAGTCTACTCCTCCAGTCCCTACGCCGTCCAAGGAGCCGCCGTGGTGGGCGCCGCCGGGAGCGGATTTGAGAGGGGCAAGATGGTCTTCTTCGAAGGAACGAAGCGGTTCGAGCTGGAGGACCTCCTCCGAGCGTCGGCGGAGATGTTGGGGAAGGGTGGCTGTGGGACAGTGTACCGAGCAATGCTCGACGATGGTACTGTCGTCGCCGTCAAGCGCCTCCGCGAAGTCCCACTCGGCGGAAAGCGGGATTTTGAGAGCCACATGGAGACCCTCGGTCGCCTGCGACACCCCAACATCGTCCCCCTCAAAGCCTACTACTACGCCCGCGACGAGAAGCTGCTCGTCTACGACTACATGCCCAACGGCAGCCTGTTCTTTCTCCTTCACGGTCCGCGATTAATCGAACAACGTCGTCTTCAAAAATCCATTTTTTTTGCTTCCACCAATAAAACTTTTGAATTTCTTTTTAACAGGAAACAGAGGCCCAGGTAGGACGGCGTTGGATTGGACGACAAGGATGCGTATCGCGGTAGCGTCGGCGCGGGGATTAGCGTTCATCCACCAGGTAAGCCGCTCGCCGAAGCAGACACACGGCAACATCAAGTCTACAAACATACTCCTTGACAAAGAGGGCCACGCGCTGCTTGCCGACTCTGGCCTGGCCCTCCTAGGCCCTGGCGGCATGGGCTCTGGGCGCGCCGGAGGCTACCGTGCCCCGGAGGCGCCGTGCGACGGGCGACGACCATGGGCGTCGCAGCGGGCGGACGTGTACGCCTTCGGGGTGGTTCTGCTGGAACTGCTGACGGGAAAGCCAGTGTTGGATGGAGCGGCGACGGCCGACCTGCCGCGCTGGGTACAGTCGGTGGTGCGGGAGGAATGGACTGCGGAGGTGTTCGACCTGGAGCTGATGCGGTACAAAGGGATCGAGGAAGAGATGGTGGCAATGCTCCAGATCGCCATGAGCTGCACTTCCATCGCACCTGACCAGCGGCCTAAGATTGTCAGCGTGGTCAAGATGATCGAGGACATATGCGGCGGCGGAAACGGCGGCGGAGGAGGAGCTGACCTCTCGCCCTCACACGACTCGTTCGACTCGGTCTCCGAGTCGCCTTCGGGTTCCGACGCCGCATAGCATCGTAAGCCGTCGGATTGATGGGTGTACATGTAATCGTCATGGTCATGCATGCAGTGTGTTGAGTAAAGATGAGGTTTAGGGTTAAGCAGCAAAATGAATGAATGATCATATTTTGTGTAATGAGACAACATTGGATGCCATTTTGATTCATTGCTTTCTCTTCTCTTCCTCTTTCTCTTCTCTTCTCTTCTCATGTTTGGTGGGTGGGTGGTGGTCTCCACTCGCCATGGGAAAAAGCTGAAAAGAAAAAGGTCGAGCTAGGAAACAGAGATGGCATAGGGAAGTGGGCGAGGTTTGTCAGCATGCGACAGCCAACAGTGGGGAGGGTAAGGTTCCTGGCTACTGTATCAATGTAGACTTTTTCAATCGACTATTTTATCAATTACTACAATCTTTAATTTGCTAATGCTTAACTTAGTCAATTAACTTCTACCATATGTCATCTTACCATTACAACTTCAGTGTGTTATATCAATGACTACTTTTGATTTTCTTATAAAGTTAGATTAAACCTAATCAGTTGACTAGACTTCAAACACAAACCCACCAAACTTAACTCAACTCTCTAGTCGTCTAAGTTTCCTAGTTGTTTGGAGGCCCCAATTATGATAATCCAAATGATTTAGTCTTCACTTAAATTGAAAGTTACTCTCTCCTAAGATTACAAATCTTTCGACATTCACAAATCACTCGTGATTTTAACTTCAGCGGTTTAACTTTGCCACCATAGCCATCTCCTACTATGATGAATTAAGTTCTCGGCTCGCTCCACGTGAAATCTTTCAAATTTCACTTACATAGCGTCGAGGATAAGTTGAAAATGGATCCCGAAGTTGATAGAAGGAGGTCAATAATAAACATTCCTGCAATTGTCACTAATAAAGATCTTGCTAAAAATTTAGCAAGGCTAATTCAAAAATTACGTAGTGAAAATTAATTTTTAAAAAAGAGCAAAGCAAGCTGACAGTTGCATTAACATGGTACAAAATCTTTGATCCTGATCTTACAGACATATGATCCTTCAACAGATCACTACAAAATGCACGATTATGTTTTTTCCTTTTCGAACAATTTTCAAAGGTGAAGAATGTTCGATCGTGTAGAGTGACTAGAGGGGAGTGGGTGAATAAAATGATCCTTTTAAAAAATATATAAAATATTTTAAAATTTATTTTGAAATCAAACTTGCAACAAATATAATGTTGGTTTTCAAATTTAAGTTTTATTTTAAAATAAAATGTGATTTTCAAATCAATGGACTAAATGTATAATAAAAAAACACAATGATTTAATGTAATTCGAAAATCTTTCAAATTCCTACTCTACAGCCAGTGATCATATTCAAGGACATTTCTTTCTCAAAGCAATAACATATTTTTCTTATAGTAGTCAGGTTCTTGTCCTTCCTTATACACTAGTTACTATTCGGGCTAGTTAGATTAGACCATATGATTTATCTCTTCCGTGTTGGTCCTGAGACGGATTGACGGGGGCACTGGGGGCGAGCGTTTCGTCTTATGCCACAATAACATATTTTTCTTATATATTATTCTTAATTTTGATATATGATAAAGAGAAAAATAAAGGTTAAGTTAGACTAGAAAAGAGATTGATACATTACGGGAGAGTTATTGTAACTTTAATAAAGAGTGAGTTGTTGTTTATCATCCTTGCTTTTATAATCTAACTTAAATGAGT
>JBBUKS010000049.1:10891680-10904696 GCA_038050645.1 Hedychium gardnerianum | reverse complement strand
TACCTCCACCAGTCGAGGAAAATTTGGACAATTGTGTTTTAGAACATTCATTACAAATTTTGTCAGGTGCTTCATTTTGACGTGTTATTTCAGTAACCCATAGCCGCCGCCCGATTAAAATTTATTGGAGGCTTTGCAATACTTACATTTTGCACATATTTCTCCGAACGAAAAAGTGACTTTTTCAAAATATTTAGCATAAATAGACGATTTTAAAAAAGGAGTCATAACCAGGTTATGGGGAATAAAACATAACTAATATTGTTTGGTTTAATCTTAGGTAATGCAATAAAAATTTATTTATTTGAAGGTTTTAGTGTATAACTTAGTATAGGAAACTGTATGAGTCGTCGAATCAACTAATAAAATAAAATAAAATATATATAATAATATTTTTATTATTATAAATGGTGATATATATAAATAAATAAATTTGGATAATATTTTAGAATTTTTTTGGGATAATTTTGTTGGGCTTTAGACTAGATCTATTTAGATTATCTCAATTATATTTAGGAGTTGATTGATTCGATTAACTAAAGTTTTAATTAAAAATCTAAGTTTAAAATAAAAACATAATTAAAAAAAATGTAGGTGCGATCTTCTCTCATGCAAGTCGTTTGCCCAATGTCGCCTGTCGAGCCACTGCCACCTTCGGCCCGACGAGCCACCTACCACCTTCGGCCCGACGAGCCTTCCGGCGAGCCACTGCCACCTCCAACGACGACTTTTGACGGGCGGCGTGCGTGAGCGTTTCGCTCGGACGATGGCGACGCCGAGCTAGCACCGCTTTCCAAATGTCCTGTTCATAGGACTGATGAGCCACTTGCCACCTCTGACCTCGTCGAGTCTTCCACACAAAGGAACAACTGCGCGTGGGCTGCGACGACGCGGCTAGATTCTCGATAACCCCGGAATCTAGAAAAACCTCAAAAATCTAAGATAATCTCATTTTAGCTTGAATCCCTAAATTGCTAACGTTTGCTGACGGTGTCATGCATGATTACTGAGGAATCATTCATTCATAACCTTGAACAAATAACCAAGGTTATCAAGGATGACCTCCAACCAAACACATCCTAGAAGTATTAGTACTTCCTTGTGTCTCGGGCGTCAGAACTTGCTCTAACTCATCATCGGTAAATTGAATGTCATCGAGATGCACATTCGGATTGATTATTTCCTTGTCCCTCCAAAATCAAGATAATGAACCTCCTATTATAATTGGAGAATTGAAGTTGAAAGCGATTAAAATTTCTGAATTGAGAGATGAGAGTAGAAAAGATGGTGTGAAAATAATGAAATGAGTTACTTATTTATAGAGTTTAGAGAATAACGGATACTAAATTGTAGCCATTGATAAAAAGCGGTTAAATAATCTCAACCGTTTAAAACAAAAACCCCTTCCCCCAATAGTTGGAACCATTGAACCGGCAATTCTAACGTTATATATATATACCATTGAAATGACGCTTAAATTATAAGTTTATTTAGTTGTATTTATTTTAGAACCTAAATTAGAAGTTTTATGGGAAATGCATTAAGATGTTTTATTTCAATTTAACTTCTCCTCGTCCCGTTAATATTATACAAAATATTAGAAATCGTTTATATGAAATTTATAAAAAAATATAGCATAAAATATGGATTAGAAACTAATAAATTTGAAATACAAAATATTAGTACCAGTAGTAATTTAAACTTACAAAAGCATAATTTTTATTAAAAAAATAGACGAAATGTCCATGAAGATTCTCAAGTTTCAGACATGAACTTGATAATTATTTTACAATTTCTTTTAATTTTAGTGAAGCAACTACAATGGTTGTCACAGAAGACTCAATATTTTCTCATCTTCTCTATCATTGCAAAAGAAATTTTAGTTTATTTACTATCAATCATTGTAGTAGAGCATACATTTAGTTCCGGAGATAATATATTGGATGAACGATGATATACTTTGTCTCTCGACTCTTTGGAAGAACAAGTATTATTTGATGATGGGACAAGAGCTGAAAAAAGAATACAATTTTCAAATGACGAAGTAAAAGACTTTGATCCCAAAGGAATGAACACTACGGGAACAAGAAATGAAAGTGAGTAATAACAATACTTTCTAAGATAAAAGGGTAAAAAGATAAACGAACTATGTGAAGGTAAACGAATTACGTAGATTTTGATTCTCATATATCCTAAGGGGATATGTAAGTAACTTAAATAAGTATAAACTCTTTTTTATATTTTTTCATAAATTTATAATAAAAAATTTAAAAATAATAATAATCTTTATTAACTGACGGTTTCAAATCATGAATTATAATTATCTTGAATGCTTAAGATTAAGTGTTGACTTTTCAGATTGAATTATCATTTCTGAACCGTAATCTTTACATCAGAAATAAACTATTTATCAGTGGTTGAATTATGTAGCAACTTTGTTTCTTATACGAGAAGAAAATCACTTTTTTTAGTTTCAATTGTTGTTGTTTTTTTATTTTTTATTTTTGTATATTTTGAATTGATTCATGGAAAGGAACGAGCCAACTCAATTTGCACGCATCATGCACATAAATATGTTTTGTATTCCCACTTTTGATGGATCCTTCGTTTTCGATATCAACACGAAGGAGAAAAAAAAAACAAAAAAAAAGAGCAATTTTTCTCTTAAATAAAGAAAAAAATGAATGGAATCATTCATCATCAACAGACGAAGGTAGTCTCCATGAAGTCAACGAACTCCTCAAAATCGATCCTCCCATCGCCGTTCTTGTCGTACACCGCGATCATCCGCCGGCACGCGTCGATCCCCGTCCCTTCCACGAGCCCTAGCCTGGCCATCACGCCCCGCAGCTCGCCGGCGTCGATGAACCCATCACGCCCCTCGTCGAACACCTGGAAGGCGGCCTCCAGCTCCTCGAGGCTGGGCGCCCTTTCCCCGAACATCCCGGCCAGGTCCTCCGCCCCTTCGAACCCTCCATCTGCGCCATCCCCCCCGACACCGATGGCCTCCATGACGGCCGCTACGTCCTCTGGCGCGAGATCGAGGCGATCTTCCAGATTGCGGAGGTTGGGGACGGCGGAGCGGCGGTAGGAGAGCTTGCGGAGGAGGAAGAACCAGAAGGAGAGGGTGTGGAAGAGGAGGAGGAGGATGGGGTCAGAGAGAGCGAGAGAGACGGCGGCCGGCAACGACGACTTCTCCATGGGGTTGAGAGAAGGGAAGAAGAAGAAGAAGCAGTCTGTCTTCGGTTGGAAGAGGGCGGGACGGGGCTTGCGTTTACTTATAGAGAGGGAGAAAATGTGGGGGAGGGAAAGAGGGCGGAAGGTGCGGTGGCGTGGAAAGTTGGTGCAGTCAAAGGAGAGAAAAAAAAAACGTTGCTTCCTGGAACCTTCCTCAATTGAATTTGCTTTGAACAGTGATTTTCTTCGGTCCAAAAGTATTTTTCTTTTTAATTTCCAAAATTAAATGTTAGTCAATTTTCAACTCATCCTCCATTAGAATGGTTCCATTCATATGGTTGTATTACATCATTTTCTATTTAAAATTGGTATATATTCACTATTCTTACATTAACTTTGATCAAAGAGTTTTACATAATATAATATTTGATCTGTTAACTTGTTTCAATTGCAATGCTAGTGTAAGTGTAACAAATATATTTTTTAAAACATTTGTTTGAGTGTTTCTAAATAATATAGAAAAAGAAACAAATCATCATAAAAAATTAAAGTTAATTTCAAATTGACACTCCAATTTTTTTTATTTAAGTAATAAATAAATAAATAAATTATAATCTTTACTGAATTATCATTTCCTTCTTATTTAACATATTTTTTTTATATTTATTATTAAATCAAAACTATAAAAGGAGTCCAGAGTCATATAATTGAATGATCTTAAATTAATTGAATTTTTATTTTTATTTTTTTGTGCTTTGTGAGGATTGTGTTTTGTTTACCCGCTGTGTTACATCAATTGATATCAGAGTTGAAGTATGGATTCAATTCTATACCTCTTTTCCCACCAACTTCTCCTTTCTTTTGGGTTACATCAATACTTTCTTATTTCCAAAGTACACGTACTTAGTCGCATAATTTTTTAGCAAAAAGGCTCGCATTAACTCGATCGTTCTCACTTAAAAATTATTATTTGCTTGAATTTAGTAGGCTAATTAATTTCTATGCATTATTTATTCAACTCACACATTATTTTTTTTCATATATTTCGCAATCATCTTTATTTGATTAAGTGCTTATTTTATCACTGTTTCAAGTCATTTTATTTATCTAATTTCATATTTGTCTCATCATTACTTTGCCTCTATTTTTAATCATCTTATTTATTTGATTTCCTATTTGTCTCTTCATTATTTCTAATTTGTTTTCTTAAAATTACTGTGTCGTGTAATTTATGAGTCTTATTACTTATCGAAACTCGATGATGAGAAATCCTACCAATAAAGAAATAGATGCTAGATGTAAAATGGTGGAAGACGAGCTTAAGACCATCTGATCAAGAGTTGAAGACTCATTCATTCAATCAAGAGGGACAATTTTTGAAATTTTTAAATATTAATATAGATGAATTTTCATAATCTAAAAATTTAAATTTTAAATTTAAGAAGTTAACATCAATTCAAAATTTTTGACCTGCCCTTGATGCTAGTTGAAATAACGATTTGTCGATTCCCAGAGCTTATCTATGATTCAAAGTCGAAGAATCATTCCTTAAAAAATTTCCTAATTCATTTTAAATCGATCGAATTAGTTTAAATCTTAAATTTGGTTCGGCCATAACTTGATCAAATCAATTCTGATTTGAACTAAAGTAATCCTTATCTCCACGCCTAACTGTTGGATTTAGTTCGAACCCGATTCAATTTTAATTTAATGCCCTCACTTTGTGTTATACAATTTAGTTCATTCATTTATTATTATATATTTTATTTTTAAAATTCAACACTTAACCTTACAACTCGCGATAATTCCTTATAAAAATAGTACCGATGAAAAGCTTAGGTCGAGGATTTTCTAAATATGAGATCAATTTAAATTTTTCAGCGATGAACGATGATGAATTAATTGGTCAAAGGGGCGATGAGGACTTTTCAAATATATAGTATTAATTTTTTAAAAAAAATTGACGGGGAGGTGAGCGGTCGCACTCCCTCGTCCCCATGCCACTAGAAAATACCTAGAATGATTTAAAATTCATGCTGCTACCAAAATTGACAAGCTGCTAAAAAATATATGTCCTAGAACCCATATACTACATATCCCACGTAACTCAACAATCACCTAAGCATCAACCACCTCGGGATCATTAATCAATCACTAATGAGGAAGACTACTTTCAAAACACTCAAAGTTGATCTAGAGTTAGACTTGAACTTATACCAGAAATAGATGCTATCCATCGAGTTAACCTGGACACCACCAATTTTGATGGCCGACTAGACCCAAACACATTCCTCGACTAGGTCACTGAGATTGAGGATTAATACAGTATGACCTAAATCAAATGAGTATGATTTGCAAAACTCAAATTCGTCGGTTTGACAAAGAAATATGGCAGAGTATTCAAGATCTATACGACACAAATGGAGAAGAATCAATCACACATTAGATATATATGAAACAAATTCTAAATAAAAAATATGTCCCAACATACTTTAGAAACCAACAATATACCATGTGAATCAATCTAAAACAATTGAACATGAGCGTAATTGAATATTTGAGCAAATTTGACAACTTACGAATACTGTTTGAGACTTGAAATTCAAAGATATGTTAAACTATTTGCCCTAACCTCGATGGAAGAGGTCTGTCAGAAGGCTGAAGAGATTGAGCAATTTGTAAAAGGCCCAACCTTGTGATCACTAACCCCTTCGACTGATAATACCCCTACATTTAAGACGTCACAACAATCTAGCAAACTCATCATTTCAACCCACCCTAGATCTGTCATTCAGTGAGTAGAGATGAATACACAAACTTCAAAAAAAAAAAAAAACAGAAAACTCTAACATTTAATGCTTTAATAGTCATAGTAAGGGTCATGTGACATCCAAGTGTCTCCATAGAGTCTTAACCTTAGAACCAAAACCCAATCCTGATGATGAAATAACATACTTCTTACCCAGATAATGATGAAGAAATTGACCCTCTCGATGAGCGCCATGAAAATGAAGAACAAACTATAAGACTCAATGTAGTGCATTGTATCCTTTCCACGTCTACATCTGATGAGATGTGAAAACACACTAACATCTTCCACACATATGCAAAATACGGGAGTAAGTCTTGTAAAATCATGATCGATAGTGGGAGTTGCATGAATATAATATCTACACAGGCCATTTCTATGATTTAAACCATTCCTGAACCACTCCCTTGTTGTGCTCGTATAAAGTGGCATGGGTAAAAAATTAGATTTCCCTTCCTTATACACAAAGGTGTTTGGTTACTATAGTGACGGTCCATATAAGGATAATATATGGTGTGATATTCTTTCTAGGAGTGTAGCCCATAACATTCTTGGTTGACCTTGGCTTTACGATCACTCAATTACCCACTACGGACAAGAAAACACTTGCTTTTTAAAACATAATGGCTAAAACATTCGATCTATAATAGGGAAGGTTGCATCTTTATTAATTCTTTTATAGTCTTTTATTCTTTCACCTTAAGGTCATTACCTTTAAATTCTAATTTTTTGATATATAA
Source organism: Hedychium gardnerianum (assembly GCA_038050645.1). Taxonomy (NCBI): domain Eukaryota; kingdom Viridiplantae; phylum Streptophyta; class Magnoliopsida; order Zingiberales; family Zingiberaceae; genus Hedychium; species Hedychium gardnerianum. Next base: position 10,897,970 of record JBBUKS010000049.1, on the reverse strand, counting down.
ACATTTCTTTTTGTAGGATCGGTGGGACTGATAGGAGAGGGTGGTGAATATTGACCGTGTTTTCCATCTTTTCCTACGTGTGTTCATTTCTATTAGATTAGAAATTACAGTGGAATTAAATAAATAAACACAAATAAGACACACTGGTTTACTTGGTTCCTAACTGTTAGGGCTAGTACATCTAAGACCTATGTATGGGAGTTGCCCATCCACTAGTGTTATCTCCTTTCCGAAACTTTTCTGGAGGCGGAGAAACATCTTACAATTTAATTACAATCAAATATATGGAAATAACGTGTAGATACTTAAATAATTACAAACAGATTTGTTGATGGTCGGTCTAGAAGCCCTGAGCACCTCGTACTCCTCCTAGCGCTTCCCCGGTCGCATGAGTAGAGCTTCGAGAATGTTCACGAGCACAGCAAAAGATGAGTAGTTATAGAGAGATGATCTGAACGTCGTGCTTGGGGTTTCTTTTATAGCACTTTTTCGGTCTATCGATCAGCCTTGATCAGTCTATCGATCCTCGTCAAACTTGATCCCCATGACCGAGTTCATCGTGATCTGCGATCTAATCGTTATCAAGTTTATCGGTTGACTGAAAACTTTTTTCGATCTACCAAACCATGCCACATCACCAGATTCGAATTCGGACATGAACTCGGTGAACTTAACTCAAACGGTCGATCGAACCTCGTGATTAGTCGACCGAATCGATTTGGGTTCGTTTGACCCCAGTCAAGTTTGGCTTACTCCGGACTTGGTCCAGCTACGTCTAATTGTGTTCATTTGCTTCTAGCTCCAGGTTCCTACAAAACAGCCATACAAAACACAAGCAAATGCTCAAGCCTAATCTGTAGTTTACCTGGCCTACTAGGCTTATCTCTTGCTTAGAGTTTACTCCTCCAAGACTTTACCACCTAAGGTTCACTTCTTTAGGATCAAGCCTAATCCTGTAAGTCTACCTAACCTACTAGGCTTCTTTTTTGGAGTTCTCTAAGACTTTATCATCTAAGGTTCACTCCCTTAGGATCAAGCCTAACCTTGTAAGTCACCTGACATACTAGGCTTTTTTCCTTGGAGTTCCTGTAAATCTTTACCATCTAAGGTTCACTCCCTTAGAATCAAGTCTAATCATGTAAGTTTACCTGACCTACTAAGCTCTTTGCTTGGAGTTCCTCCAAGACTTTTCACCACTTTAAGTTCACTCTCATAGGATTAAGCCTAACCTTGTAAGTCTACCTAACCTACTAGGCTTACCTCTTACTTGGATCTCACTCCTCCAAGACTTTATCACCTAAGGTTCACTTCCTTAGGATCAAGCATAACCCTGTAAGTCTATCTAACCTACTAGGCTTCTTGCTTGGAGTTTCCTCAAGACTTTACTACTTAAGGTTCACTCCTTTAGGACCAAGCCTAATCATGTAAGTCTACCTGACCTACTAGGCTTCTTGCTTTGAGTTCCTCCAAGACTTCTTACTACCTAAGGTTCACTCTCTTAGGATTTTCCCGTTATCAAATATCCTGTCACCTTGACTTGCTTGGACTTGTCACTTGTCAGACATTCGGTTATCCTTGACTTACCTAAACTTTCTCTTGCCTAACATCCGATTCTCTCTTAACCTACTAGGATTTTTCTTTGTCAAATATCTGGTCATCCTTGATCTGCTTGGACTTTTCCTTTCTAGTCATCCAGTCAACTTTTGACCTGACTAGACTTTACCTTTGCTTGTCATCAGTCAACCTTTGACCTAACTAGACTTAGCTCATGTTCAAACATCTGGTCCTGTTTGGATCAATCCTTGGTTAAACTTGACTAGACATAAATATATTATCAAACATCAAAATTTTGAAGGCTCCAACACTTTTTCTTTACTTTTAAAATCTTTATTATAAAAGATTTTGTATAAAGTTTCTTTACCTCTAGTCTATAAGCTAAGTAACTTTTGTTAGAATTTTTATTAGTTTATATTATTTTATTGTATTATCTAAATCTTCATTAATGCATTGGATCTAAGTTTTTTTTTTTCCTATTTTAGATTTTTAGCTATTCACCCTTCCCTAATAATCACTTTTATCCTACATTTGGTATCAGTGTGAGATCACTCTACAAGGTTAACCATGTTATGAGATCACTCTAAAAGGTTAACTTGTGGGTTCCGGACAACATTATATTTACTTTTGTTAACATTGCTGGTTAGTTTTTATTATTCTGTTTTATTATCTAAATCTTTAATTAAACTTTGAATTCAAGTTATTTTCTTTTTCTATTTTAGATTTCCAACTAGTCATCCTTTTATGACCATTATATTTAATTCTACATTTGGTATCTATAGATTAATGTGATGTAGGACTTGAATATTTAAAATAAAGTTGAATGACTTTTGTTGACATTTCTTATCCATTTTTATTACTATTGCATTATCTAAATCTTTAAATTAATCATGCAAGCAGACTCAAGAGGATGGCTTATGTGCCCAACTAGTTCTTGTTCTTCATGATAACCTCAAAACACAGTTTACTACTCCATGCAGCTTATATTTTTCTCTACTCTTTCCTTGAGAAGATAAACACCTCCTCAACATAACCTCCTCCTCGATGATGCCCGTTCTCGAGAGGATAAACACCTCCCACATAAGGAAGGGTGGAGAAATGTAGAAAGAGATATGTTTTATATAATTTGTATGACAAAGATATAATGGCTAAGATAGCTAAATTAAACAGTGATAGAAGATAATTTCTAAGGAAGTATTTATCAATTAGTTTTCCTTTTCTATTGTAAATCTATTCTCTAACATAAGGACCAAAAAGCATTCAACCAACTGGACAATTATGTCTCCACCACTCAAAGGGAGCCCATCAGAAACAATTTTATTTAGCATTCAATCATGACCAAAGAGCACCAAATCAACTCTTTTATAAATCATGAGTTATTTTTGTAGGATCTTTTAATACAATAGAAGAACACACAAAGTATTCATATTACATTTTATTACATCAATGCAAAAGCTCAAGCCACAAGCACAGGATCCCCCAAAACTACCATAATTCCCCTAAAAAAACATGATCATTACACATTTCTTGAGCAATTCCTTCTAGTATGTACTACTAATAGGTTCGATAGATATGCATCACTTAACAACCTATACATGATTCTGAAGCATTATTTATATTTACACTTAGTTTTCTTATATGAGGGTGATCTTTGTAATCACACTCAACTCATTGTAACAACAAGCACACAAACTAATTAATGGCATCAACAACTGGGCTCGATCTATTGTTCTCTTCTTCAAACAGCCAGGTCTCAAACACAGAAGCGGGAAGGATTGCCTTGATGTCACCATGAGAAAAGCTAGTATCGGACACCCCCGCCGACGGCGAGTCAAGACTGAACAAGCAGGACTCCATCGCCGAAAAGTCGTTCTTGCTAATTGCAGCAGTCTCAAAGGAGCAGTGACCTAATTGCATAGTCTTAGGTGAGGGAGTATGGTTCTTCATCCATCCCTGCTGGAGCAACCGCGAAATATTCTCGGTGCTCGAGGCATAGGTGCTGGCAGCGGCATCAGCGGTGGCGGCGGACGAGAGTGGAGCTTTAGGCTCGGCTTGCAAGTCGATGGCGTCGGTGAGGGCTTTCTTGGCCATGTGGATGTCGACTTGGAGCCTCCTCTCCCACTGACCCTTTGACGGTGAGTTCGTGGCGCTGCCATCTTGATGAGGATTCTGCATCTTCTTCAACTTCTTCTTCAGATGAGTGTTCCAGTAGTTCTTGATGTCGTTGTCCGTCCTCTCCGGAAGGTACGATGAGATCGCTGCCCACCTACCAAAGCACAAACAGTGATAATAACAATGAGATAAACAAGGAACGATGGATCCGTGTACCTGTTGCCGAGAAGAGCTTGGAGATGGACGATGAGCTTCTCTTCCTGATCTGTAAAGTTACCACGCTTGATCCCCGGCCGCAGATAATTAGTCCATCTAAGTCTGCAGCTCTTGCTGCACCTCATCAACCCTAGTGCATCAAACACACGCCAAAAACCCTAATTTAGACCTAATCCTCAAAGAAAGAAGATCGAAGTCAGAGAAAGAGAGGAAAAAGATAACCAGTGTTTGTAGGAACATGTCTCCAGTTGCCAGGGCCATGTTGTTGGATGTAGGAGACAAGCACAAGGTCCTCCTCTGGCGTCCATGGCCCCTTCTTCACTCCTTTGTCACAGAAAGGTGGCCTTCCCATGAAATGCTATCAATTTTTGTTCCGCTCGATTCTTAATTTTCTTTGACAATATATTACACGGACAAGTTGCTATTTCTTTTAGTTTACATCCGATATTCAACCTGATTAATCGTGGGAATGATTGGTCAGTCCCACATAAATCTTTCATCGATTACCAAGACAAATCGGATAAGTACACGTGGAGACTCATCCTAACAACTAACGTTCTCAAATTTATAATTCATCGAGAAGAAATTTTTTTATAATACATCGTAATTGAATTTCAAACTCTAAATATCTGAATCTAACCATGACACCCTGTACCGGGACGACAGGTTCCTATTTCTTCAAAGAAAGAGCTGTCAGACAAGATAGCAGGAGGAATCAATTTACTCTCTCATCTTATGGTCTTCTAAAGTCAGCAAAGCTATCAATATATGAAATAAATGAAAAGTAAAAAATAAACAAGGATTGATGGATGAAGAAGAATTCAAAACAAATGGATCTCTCTCTCTAGCATTGAATGAGGTTGCACCAACAAAAAAAACTTATCATAAAGGAGCTTTAATTGGGAGGCAACTGGCTAGTCATCCAACTTAACTGCACTGTTAAAAGCTATTATTATTATTATTATTATTATTTCATTAATTAACTAGAACACAAATGCAATCCTTATGGATTGCAGGACATCATGATTTTGAGTCACAAAATGCTCAAATGATTTAATTGTATCTATACAATTTTCTTTGACTTTCCCCACCAGTAGAATATGATTCTTTAACACAAATATAAGTGTTTTAATTATAATGGTATATATAACAAAACATCATTTATAGCGTTCAAACTACGATTGAAAGTAACATTCTAATTATATAATGAATCATGTATTCTCTATATCTTATAAAATTATTTAGTGTGCATAGGGCATTATTATTAGGGAAAAATCAAAAGAGCAATCTTGTTTTTTTGGAATCATAACATATGAGCATCCTCTTTGATTTTTTTTTTAAAGAGTGCCCCACCCCACCAGTCCTCTGTAACATGATACAACTGTCTTTAAATATATTGTTTGATATTATTATCTTTCGTCACACGTATTAAATTTTAAATCAATCAGCCAGTTGTATGAATAAGAAAAGTCCACATTGTAATAATACGAAACCATAATTGTTACAAATGTTGTAGCATGTACGATTTTGTAATTGCTATCGTAGTTATAGAAGCTACAGTTTCATAATTGCTACGATGTGAATGTTGTTGAACAAGATAAATTCGAATTGTAGTAGCTAGCTACGGTTTGTAGACAAGTCTGAATTGTAGTAGCTACGAAACAATAGCTGCTACAACGTGAATATTAAGCAAACATGTTAAATCCACGTTGTAGCTGCTATGAAATCGTAGTTGCTACAATGTGAATATTTTTGAACAGTTAAGTATGCGTTGTAGTAATTATAAAACTATAACTGGTATAACGTGAATATTATTAAACAGGTCAAAGTCCGACCAAATGATTCAGAGTTTAAATTTGAAATATGTCTGCCAAAAAATTGAAATCGATTTGTCAAAAAGTCAAAACTAACCAAACAAAGCACTTAAGAGTAGCAGTGAAATTTTTAGGAGGTGTAGTGGGGTGGGACATCCTTTAATTAAAAAAATTAGAAAGGAGCACCCTTTTGATGATTTTAATAAAAAGGGGCGCCATTTAATTTTTGCCCTTATTATTATGTATTAACCAAGCATCCAAACTCAAAAGAAATAGCATAAATCTAATTACTTATATTATTTTATATTTCTTTGTGAAAATTAGAGCATCCATAAACCTATATATATTACAACTTTATGTTTTCCATATGTACGCTACTAAGATAACAAAATTCTGGGAAAATAATATGAATATAGTTTAAAAAAATTATTATTATTATTCTCATAAAACGAGAGCATTTAAACATTTTATATAGCATAGGACTACATTTTGAAAAAAATAAAGTTTTATACAGAATATATTTCTCTCCATAAAAACATATCTTACAAAAATATAATTATGTTACGTGATATCTATTCATATACGTCCATGTAC
>JBBUKS010000049.1:10873246-10885459 GCA_038050645.1 Hedychium gardnerianum | reverse complement strand
TTTGGGACATGGCAGCGGCAGGATATCTCCGAGCAATAAGAGGTATGTTGTGTAGCAGGTAATCTATACTTCTGTAATTCCTACTTTAACCTATTACTAATGTCACAAGATAGGTAAATCCAATAAAATGGACTTTATTATTAATTCAACAACATTTAGGTTTTCCCTATTCAATTTGATACTATTCAATAGATCCATTCAAATCCAATTTCACCGTTCCTAATTAATAATGGAATTAATTCATAATTCACACACCAATAATGTTTCCAATAATCTCATCCAATCACATAATCCAAATTCCAGAGTTCTACTTAACTAAATAAAACCCTAGAAGTACTTCTTTAGACATTAAAGATGTATGAATATATTTATGGATGATTGTGAGGATGTAAATTTTTGTAAGTGGTATTTGATTTAGGAGTTCATTACATGTTGTTATTGGAATTTGATATGTAAGTTTATTACCCTAATACACGAGTTTACAAGATCCATAAAGTGACATCAATTTGATTTAAATTCTCCTTACCCGATGATCCATCAAATTAAATTTGAATTTAACAATCTAATCAAGAAAGGATCAATATTACAACTTCCACACAAAAATTTGAATTCATTAATCATATCACATATCATAATCTAAATTCCAAATATATCAATAACTAATTACAAAGCTCATTAATACGAGAGCTTTTCATTTTTCACATTTCAACCAAAATAGGTATTCATACATCCCTATAGATCTTCCATAAAGCTCTCAATCACTTATATGTTTAATAAATTCAACTCCATAGTTCAATCCAAGATCAAATTTTTCAAATCTGAATTCAACTCAAGAACATGAAACTGAGGAACATAATATAACTACATGAATCAATCTTATAATCTAAATAGTTTACCAATAAGCCTCAACTAAACATTTCATCATACACTTACCATGCTTGACACAAGTGAATCTAAATTACATGTCATCCAAAAAGGTGGAAGCCAACCACATACAACTAACATCAAGTAATCGACCTACACACTAATTCCATTAATTCAAATCCAATCCAATAACATAACAACCACATAACTATTTAAAACTAACATTATTCTCCTTTACAAGACAACCTCTAATCAATTACAACATATTTACAATTAACCAATCTATAGTTAATTTCAACTCTTTACACATCCAAGGTGAATCTAAATTCAACCAAGTAAATACATTTCATCTACACGACTAAATAAATCTAACTACTAATTTATTATTCCAACCAAACTTCACAATCACCATTTACCTCTACTGTTGAGGGTTGCCGAAAAATGCCCAAGTGGTCGGAACAGTGATTGGCTGGCAAGGAATGCAGAATCCCCCTCAAAGCCACTGATCTACATTCCAAACAAATAGAAAAACCAACGTTCAATCATCATTCTAACCTAAACTATTAGAAGCATCAAACATTCAATACCACCAAACCTAGATCTTACTGTAACACCTCTAACCCAGCGTCGGAATTGACCTAGGTGATATGCGATCACCAAATCCAGGAAAAACAGGGCTGATCCTTGTGAAAGAGAGGAGATCAGTGACCTACCCTTCTCCTCCGATCACCTCTTAACCATGAGCTCGCAGTGGTGGCCGGCGTGGCTGTGGTAGCTTCAATGACACCCAAATTGGCGGTGGCTAGATCAGGAGAGGGAAGAAGAAGGAGAGACATCAGGGCTACCCCTTTCCCATCACAGCCTGATCGGGAACGGTGAACTAGCCGGAGACGATCACTCTCGCCTGGGAAGGAGGCAATCACAGTTAGTCGGCAGCGGTCTCGAGTGAAATCGCGGCTGGCCGGCGGTCGGCGTCGAGGCTGATGGGTCCTTCGGGAAAGGAAGACTCGGGCTAGCTCTCGGCCGTGACCTATGGTCACCATCTGCCCGTCGATGGCCGGTGGCAGGAGGAGAGGCCGGCGACGCGATAGAGAAGAATCGGAAGAGATTGTCGAGTGAGGAGAGGCATTCGAGAAGAAGAGAAAAAGAAATCGTCGAGTGAGAAAATAGAGATAGCTACTTAGGGATTATTAAATCCAACTTAGGGTTTTATTTAAACACTTAGGTTAATTGAACTTATCAACTCCCAGTTTAAATATAAATAATTCTAAATAATTCGTATAAATTCAGTTAAATCTCTGAAAAATTTCTAAAGTCCATAAAAATTTATGAAGGATTTTTCCACGATTAATACCCATTTTTATTTTATTTTTTCATATTTAACATATTGAGCACATTTATTTTAAAAAATTTACTAAATGAATGCAATGAGGTAAAAATTATATTTGAGGGCATGGTTATGATCGGGAGAACAAAAGGAACACATAGGAAGTAGTTTCGTGTCATTCTGAGATCTCTAGGTGCATCAACCAATTTGAGAACATTTTCATTTTTTAAAAAAAATTAAATTTGTGACAAATTCCTCTGATTCGTCACAGATTGGTGACGAATCCAAGAAATTCGTCGCAAATATTTTTTTTAAAAAATTTAAAATTTTCAAAAATTTGTGGATGGAGCTAGAGACCTCGCAATGACACGAAACTAGTTCCTATGTTTTCTTTTTATTCTCCTAATCATAACCATGACCTCAAATATAATTTTTAACTAATTGGTGATTTTTCCAACGCGATTAAAGATTTATCGAGCACATTTATTTTTAAAAATTCACTAAATGAATGCAATGAGGTAAAAATTATATTTAAGGGTATGATTATGATCCGGAGAACGAAATGAACACATAGGAACTGATTTTGTGTGATTCCATGGTCTCTAGGTCCATCAACTAATTTGAAAAAAAAATTAAATTTGCGACGAATTCCTCGGATACGTCGCAGATTGGCAACGAATCCAAGAAATTCATATTTTAAAAAAAAATTAAAATTTTTCAAAACTTTGTGGATGGAGCTAGAGACCTCGAATTGACACGAAACTAGTTCCTATGTGTTACTTTTGTTATCGTGATCATAATCATGGCCTCAAATATAATTTTTACCTAATTGGTGATTTTTTTAATGCGATTAAAGTTTTATAGAGCACATTTATTTTTAAAAATTCACTAAACGAATGCAATGAGGTAAAAATTATATTTGAGGGCATGGTTATGATCATTATAACAAAAGGAACACATATGAAGTGATTTCGTGTCATTCCGAGGTCTCTAGGTCCATCAACCAATTTGAGAAAATTTTCATTTTAAAAAAAAATAATTAAATTTGCGACGAATTCCTCGGATTCGTTGTAGATTGGCGACGAATCCATGAATTAGGTTATGATTAGGAGAATAAAAGGAGCACATAGGAACTGGTTTCGTGTGATTCCGAGGTCTCTAGGTCCATCAACCAATTTGAGAAAAAAAATATTTTTTAAAAAATAAATTTGCGATGAATCCAAGAAATTCGTCGCAAATATTTTTTTTTTAATTGATTTTTTTTCAAAATTTTGTGAATGGAGCTATAGACCTCGGAATGACACGAAACTAGTTCCTTTGTGTTCCTTTTGTTCTCTTGATCATAACCATGGCCTCAAATATAATTTTTACCTAATTGGTGATTTTTCTAACATGATTGAAGATTTATCAAGCATATTTATTTTAAAAAAATCACTAAATGAATGCAATGAGGTAAAAATTATATTTGAGAGTATGGTTATGATCAGGAGAACAAAAGGAACACATACGAACTAGTTTCGTGTTATTCCGAGGTCACTAGGTCCATCAACCAATTTGAGAAAATTTTTATTTTCTTTTTTTAAAATAATTTTGTGACGAATTCCTCGGATTCATCGCAGATTGCAGACGAATCCTAGAAATTTGTTGCAAATATTTTTTTAAAAAAAAATTGATTTTTTTAGAAATTTGTGGATGGAGTTAGAGACATCGGAATGATACGAAACTAGTTCTTATGTGCTCCTTTTGTTCTCCTAATCATAACCATGCCCTCAAATATAATTTTTACCTAATTGGTGATTTTTTTAACTCGATTGAAGATTTATTGAGCATATTTATTTTAAAAAATTCACTAAACGAATGCAATGAGGTAAAAATTATATTTGAGGGCATGATTATGATCAATAGAACAAAAGGAACACATATGAAGTGATTTCGTGTCATTCTGAGGTCTCTAGGTCCATCAACCAATTTGAGAAAATTTTCATTTAAAAAAAAAAATTAAATTTGAGACGAATTCCTCGGATTCATTGCAGATTGGTGACGAATCCATGAAATTCATCGCAAATATTATTTTTTTTCAAAATTGAAAATATTTTTTTTTCAATATTTTCCAGATTGGCGACCAATGCTCCATCTTGTATCCAGAGCCTATAAGTAGCATTACAATACTACTTTAGTATCAGAATGTAAATAAGTATCAACACTCATTAATTAATATAGACGAGTTAATCGTCTATGCATTCTGGTTTAGCTAACCCCTTATTTAATTATTTAAGGAGCTAAAATTCCTAAGTATTATCCTACATAAATTCCAATGCTTAATTACTTGGATCAGATGAATATAATTTTAGATATTAGATATTTGTTACCCTAATCCCGTTAACAAATCTTACAAACTCACATTTTAAATTCTCAATCCTTTAAATCAAACCTCCAATCCATCAATTCAAAGATGCCCAAGCTACAAACCGATACAATAAGTTAATATTCAAGCTTCTACACAAGCTAACCCCTATTCACAATTTATCCAAATTTCTAACTCATTCTACAATTTAGTAACTCCCTAAATCAAAACACACCATAACCAACCAAACAAGAACATCTAATCTCCACAAATTTAACTTCATGACCATAATACATAATGAAACCCTAATCAACTAATCATAAAGAACCCTGAAGGAAAATAGACATCTATTCATGAAATCTCAAGAGGGTCAAAACCTACACAAGCCATCTGCACAAATCTCACATTTTCTTATCATAGATGTAGATATGTGTTTATACAAGAACAACTAATACCACAATTTATTACACAATCCTGCCCATAATCTCATGCTAACTGACAAGCACTAATAGATCCAATTTAAATCCAACAATCCAAAATGAATATAACAATCCTTACTAGTGTTGATGGTGGCTGTCGGAAGTATCTGAAGTGGCCGAAGCGAGCAGAGACCTGGCCGAAGTTGATCAGAAGCCCCTGCAGCTAACCGGTGTCACTGTTTGTTGTCCAGGAAATGAAAACATGCTCAGATATGATCTAAGGTCAACCGAGACCTTCCATCAACCAAATTAACTTGAAAAGGTTGCAATTAAACACAAATCCTTACCTCCTTTTAGTGATGGTCGCAACTGGCATAGGAGTGGCCGAAACAGGGCATTCACCCCACTGTGGCGACTACTGATCAACACTACAAAAGGCTGTATCAAATGGATCAGAAACTCATCATCAACAAATTCAAAGCTACACACCCTACCCATAAAATACAAACCCAAATCTTACCCACTGTTGGTGGCAGCCGGAGCTAATCGGAAGAGGCCGGAATCATTGTGGCAGTGGCTGAAAATTATCACATTTGATCAGAGAAGGTAATAGTGAAATCATATTCATTGGAGCTATAGTGTGGTCGATAATTTGGATCAACTCTGTTTGACTACGCTGGATAGGTTGTCCACAAGCCTGGCCGGTAATGATCTCCCGAATTGAAATGAAGAAGGCGATGCATAGGGCTGCGGTAGCCGGCTCAATCGGGGAAAAAGAATAGCACCAAAACCAAAAATCTAGACCTACCTCCATGGAGATCTTGATCTGCTCCAGCAGCTCGGGTTGTGTCCGGCGACGGCTACACGACGGAGCGGTAAGGTCAATCGGGCAAGGATGAGGCGTCGACAGTGGAGTCGGGAGGAAAAGATAAGGGTGGTTGTGGCCTGCCCGATCCTATGGCATCAGTCGGAGGTAGGCGATGAGGAGATCGGTAGCGATGGCTCTGGTGGAGAGAGGCTCGGCGGTTGTGGTTGCGGCGGAGAAGGAGAGGGGAGGTGGCTGCGGTGTTGGGGGGGAGAGAAAAATCGCGAGAGGAATCGAGTGAGAAATTCGAGAAAAGAAGAAAAGAGAAATAAAAGAAAAGTAAATAAATAATCATTATGTTTTAAGTTTGATATATATAAATACACTTAGGTTTTAATTTGAAAAAAAACAACTTAGGTCATTTTAATATTGAACTTAGGTTAATTAAATAACAACCTAAGGTTTAACAAATTCAATCAACTCTCGACTAAATTGATATTCCAAACAAACATTCCAAAAGTCTGTTATTTATATCTCTGTAACCTTGTCATTTTAGCTCCATTAAATTTCAGAAATATTTCTGAAAATCCCCCAAAAAAATTTTAATTTTATTTCCCGATCAACATGCATTATTTTAATTATCGTATTTAACACTTTCCGATCCTATAATATACTCATCGTGATAACAACCAAATGCCTCATTATTTAAGGAATGGTAAAAGAAAAGTCACTAAATGATTAACTAGGTCGGGTAACATCGGACCTGGGATGACTGGCCCGGCCCCACGGAAGTTTCCCACCGACCACCAGGGTAAATCGGGAAGCGCTAATGGAGGCCCATCCAAATGACCAGTATTCTAAGGCCCGCTTTTCATTGGAGGGAAAATTTCCTGCAGTGCGCCGTAGCTGAGATTCGAACCTTAGACCCCTTGATTATCTATTAGAGAGCCTAACCATCACACTATTACCCCGGGGACAAAAGAAAAGTCACTAAAGCATGGGGAAAAGGAAATGGCAACAATCAATGAATAATAAGAATTTTATTCAACGAATCATGCATCAATAAAAGAAACAAGAGGGGAAAAAGCTGTAGGATCGTTTGCTTGTGAAATGGGAGAGGTGAATCATGTGTAATTTTTTTTAAAAAATATCTTTTCATTTTTAAAAAAAAAAATTATCGAAACTCGAGTGCATATTAATTTTAAAACACAATCAATCAATATTTTAAAATTAATTTTAAAAAATTTAAATTTTCAAAAAAAAATTAAATTTTTTTAATTAATTAACTTAGCATCTCACTCATTCTAGATTTTCAAATATGATAAACTTATGTGTTTTAAGAGATGCTTAATTAACATGATTTATCTAAGGTAGAATTATTTTACTTCTTAATTAATTTTGAATTTGAATTAGATTTATTAGTTTTATCTTGGATAAATATATCAAATATTTTATTAATATTTTGATCAATTTGGTCTGGATTTGGATTGTTTTGATTTATTTTCTAGATTAATTAAAATTAAATTATTAATAATGAAATTTGAATTAGTTAATTGATGATTTAATTTTGAATTAGATTTTAAAAAAATTAAATTTGGATTATTTAAGTTAGAATTTCATATTAATTGAATTAATTAAAGTTGTTTAAATTATTTTACTTTGATTATTAATTATTTTCGGATTAATTGAATTAATTAAATCAGAATTGTTTAAATCAATTTTATTTGATTATTAATTAATTTCTGATTAATTGAATTAATTAAATAAGAATTATTTAAATTAATTTTATTTTGATTATGAATTTAATTTTTAATTTAATAGAATTTAAATTTAAATTTAAAATTTAAAATTTGAATTGAATTTTTTATTTAATTTAAATTTAAATTTTTATTTAATTTAAATTTAAGTTTTTTATTTAATTTAAATTTAAATTTTTTATTTAATTTAATTTTTTTTAATTTTAATTTAACAATTTAATTTTTATTTTTATTTTATTTTATTTTTCATTTTTTAATTGAATTTAATTTTTAATTTTAATTTTAATTTTACATTTTAATTTTACATTTTAATTTTAAATTTTAATTTAATTTTACTTATTCATCTCACCCCATTTAATTTTTCAACTAATATAATCTTATAGTTTTGTGAGATTAATTGAGTTATTTATTTGAGATTATTTTAACTTGTGTTAGATTCATATTTAGCTTTGGGTTCACCAAGCAAACTTTTTTGAATAAGTTTCTAGGTTGTGGTGAGTTATTTGGACATCATTAAAGTAACGTGTATAAGATAAAACTTTTCAAATAGTCTTACCCAAGAAATTTAGTACTAAATCTTGGTCTAACTAGTTTAAATTGGACTGGGGTAGTTTTTGTTAGTTCCACTAAGCCGATTGCACTAAGTCGAACATATATGATTCTTTATAAACATGCATCGACAGAGCTTTCCTAATTTACTATTTTCTCAATCTTCTCTAATACTATTTAACAAGTTAGAATTATCCCTAATTTATCTAGTCATAGTTACCCAAGTGGGTAAGTTATGTTTTTGAGGTACCAACTAGTTTATCGCCTTCCCTTGAATCATATAATCTTTGTTTTGTGTTTAAATAATAAATTTCACTTTTAGATACATAGTATTGATTTTGTCCTATTTGCTTGGTTAGATAAGCTTTCGAAACTCATATTTTGATTTGTTTCTTGTTTTGACTAACAAGTGATATGAAAGTTTTATTAGTTGAGTTAAATTTGTATTCGAGTTCGGATTTGTTATACACAACTCTTTGAGATCCCAGTATCATGTATAGATTCTTGGATCTTGCGGTGAACTTTTCCAATAGTCCTTTGAATTTCTCAACTTCACATTTCAAGATGGAATTCTCTTCCTCAAGTTTTGCAACTTGAGTTGAGTTTTTTCCATGTTGAACTTGTTTAGTTGAGAAATTCAAGTTAAGTTGTTCCTTAAGGTCTTGATTTTCCTTAAGGAGCAATTTAACTTGTTCCTCAGATTTTGTTAGGTTTTTTGTTTAGGCATGTTATAATTTTAAAAAACTTTGCACTTACATAAAATGTACCTTATTGGAACATTCTGAATTGGATACAGATCCGTTGCTTTAGTCGTATTCGGACTTGGGTTCTGACTGGGTTTGGTTACCATCAGTGTCATGTAGTTCGTTTTCTTTGGTTCTTCTACGTCCGACTCTTCCGAAGATGACTCATCCCAAGTGGCTTTCAATGCCTTCTTTCTTCTAGTCGTCTTGGGTTTGTCCTATTTTAGATTCGGGCACTCGTACTTGAAGTGACCTTTCTTGTTGCATCCATAGCAAGTGATGTTCGCCTTGGTTTGCTTGGTGTGGATTCGATCATCTTCTTTAAATCCTTTTTGGTAAAGTTCTTCTATCTTCTAGTGAACATTTTTCTTACCATGTTACTAGTTGTTCCTTCTCATCTGATTAAGATTCGTCCTTGGATTCAGGTTTAGTGTGGGTTTTCGATTTTATCTCCTTGGTTAAACCTGCAAGAAAAGTTATACCCATCTCGACTTATTTTGAATTAGTTTGTTCGTATAATTCTAATTCATAGAAAAGATCGTCTAATTTCAACTTTGAAAGATTCCTTGAAACTTTATAGGCATCTACTATAGATGTCTACAGTGCATTTCAAGGAAAAGTATTTAGGGCATACCTTATTACATCTCTGTTTTCTAGTTGATAGCCGATCAGGTAGAGTCCATTGAAGATGTCCTTGATCCTCGCATGCAGTTGGCTTGTGGTTTCTCCATCCTGTATTTTGATGTTAAGAAAATTATTAAGTAGTAGGTCTCATTTAGTTACCTTGGAGTCGTTTGTGCCTTTATGTAGCTCTATCAATTTGTCCCAAAGCTCCTTCGAATTGTCGAACGGTCCGACCTAGTTGAATTCCTCCTTTGTCAACCTGCATTGGAGGGTGTTCAATGCCATGAAGTCAATTTAGGCCTTCTTCTTCATTTTTGGGTTTCATTTTCCCGAGTTGAGGAGCGCATCGGAGTCATATATTAGAGCAGTGTACCCTCATCAAATGTTGAACCATTGTTTGATATCAATTTTCAGATAGACATTCATCCTTCTCTTCTAGTATTGGAAATTGTCCTTGTTGAATAGTGGGGGATGATGCGTGTAATTCTTATAGAGCTTTTATTATCATTTGACACACATCCTATCTCGCATAATGAGCATTCATGGCATGTTTTATGTTGATTTTGCATCATATGCTACTTCTTTGTTCAAAGATCTACTTTTGTCTGCTTTTCATTACAGAGAGCGAAAAGGAGCACAAATGGAGCTTAAAGATACATTCCAGAGAGTTTCCCAGGGGGGTCATACCACCCGAGCACGATCGTGTTGACCCATAGAGAATTTCCCGGCCAGGCTATGCCATGCAGGCACGACCGTGTTGAACCACATCGACTTTCTCGTGTTAAGCCACAGAGAGTTTCCTAGGGGGGCGTGGAAATTTGGCACAGCCGTGTTGAGCCACAGAGAGTTTCCCGGCCAAGTCGTGCCAGCTGGGCACGACCGTGTCGTAGCGCCTCCAAACCCGATTTTTGGGTTGATTTTCCAAATTTAAGGGTTGCGTTAGGTTGTCAACCAGCGTTAAACTATGATAAATTTCAATGAATAGATCAATTAAACTATTATGTTAATGTTAGGATGTTCCCTGTAAGGAATGCGTTGCATGGTCCAATTGTAACATCTCGGCAAGGACCGCTATATCTCTATAAGAACTCGGGTGTAGTGCTAAATATGCAAGAGTTCACGTTGTAGGGTCCGACTATAACATATCGGCAAGGACCGCTACATCTCCATAAGAACTTGGGTGTAGTGTTAAATAAGCAAGAGTTTTCACACCATATGTTGGATAAGAATAAATATTATAAGAAAACTAATAGTCTATGATTTGAAATATGGAACATAGGAACCCTCACTCGTAAATTAATGGAGGTAGTAGTTGCGATGATTAGGAGAAGAATTAATATTTTGTGTGCACAAGAAACAAAATGAGTGGACGAGAAGATAAAGATAATAGAGAACTCGGGTTTTAAGTTATGATATACAGGAAAGAGTAAAACAAGAAATGGAGTGGGTATTGTTGTAGATAATTCGTTAATGGATGAAGTTGTAGGAGTAGTTGGAAAAGAGGATAAAATTATAGCTTTCAAGATAATAGTGGCGAAATAAACTGTGAACGTAATTAGTATATATGCACCTCAAGTAGGATTAGATGAAGCTACCAAATTAAGGTTTTTGGATAATTTAGATAAAGTATTACAAATTATTCCGCTAAAAGAAATGATTTTTATAGGAGGCGATCTAAATGGGTATGTTGGAGTGCAAAATAAGAAATACGAGATAGTGCATGGAGGTTATGGGTTTGGAACGAAAAATGAAGAAGGGAAAACTATATTGAATTTTGCGATAGCATATGACCTTATATTAGCTAATACATATTTTGAGAAAAGAAAAGAACACGTGGTCACGTTTAAAAGAGGGAATAATAAATAATAAATTGACTTTATTATGGTTAGGAAGAGAGATAGAAAAATTTGTAAAGATTGTACAGTCATCCCTAGATAAAGCTTAACTATCCAATATAAGTTAGTAGTGTTGGATATACGCTTCAAACATAGTATCAATAGAAAGAAAATATATACGACTCTTAGAATTAAGTGGTGGAAGTTAAAAGATGGGAAACAAAACATATTTAAGGAGAAGGTAGGAGGAGTACAAGCATTAGGGGAAATATATAGTGACCCTAATACGACATGGGATAAGATGGTATCAAAGTTGAAAATAATAGCTAAGAGTGTACTCGGTGAGTAAAAGGGCATGCACCACCAAGAAAGAAATCTTAGTGGTGGAATGAGAAAGTACAGGAGAAAGTAAAGGAAAAACGAACAGGAATTATATATCTAATGAGGAAAATTAAAAAAAATATATACATTAGCCAAGAAAGAGGCTAAGAAAGTAATGAATGAAGTAAATAATAAAACTTTTGAATAATTATATCGAAAATTGGATACAAAAGAAGGAGAAAGAGACATTTATAGAATAGCTACAGCGAGAGAAAGAAAGACAAGAGATCTTACTTAAATAAAATGTATTAAAGATGAATGTAATAGGGTATTAGTAAATAATGGAGAAAAAAAAGAGCGGTGGACTATGTATTTTCATCAATTTTTTAATAAAGGTTTAAGAGACCAACTTAACTTAGGTAATTTAAGTAGGTTAAATGAGTATAGAAATTTAAATTTTATCGTAGAATTCAAATTTCAGAAGTAGAACAAGCTTTTAAATGGGATGCACAATGGAAAAGCCATTGGACCCAATGATATTCCGATAAAGGTATGGAAGTGCCTAGGGAAACAAGGTATTGAATGACTTACAAAATTATTTAACATGATATTGAAAACGAAAAAA
>JBBUKS010000049.1:10833944-10854671 GCA_038050645.1 Hedychium gardnerianum | reverse complement strand
AGAATTGATGATGTCCGAATACATCAATTCGTTGACTAGGGAAGATTTCAATACATTCATAATTACACATGTAGAGATGCTCACTAGTTGTGATCTAATCACAAGTTCTCTCATGCTATAAATTGTATTGTGAACATTCAGTAAGTGAGTTTAAAATTCAATTACGGTGGCAAAAAGGTGAAACGCTTGCCCTCAGCGCCCTCGTCAGCCCGTCCCAGGACCAACACGGAGGAGGTAAATCACGGGGGCTAATTTACTAGCTTGGACAATGACCAGTGCATGGAGGAAGACAGGAACCTGACTACTAGCCAGGATTAAAATCCAATTACACACATAGAGAATGTGTACTCAAGTAGTGAATCATTTATTTATCCAATAAAAATATATACTATAAGACGATTGCCTTAGAACACCTCTCAAATATAACAATCTGCACACTAGACTAAGTTAAGGCCATCCAAGAACCTGAACTCTGTTCGGGCGCTTTAAACTAGTCTGATCGTCTAGATCTAGTTGAATCCAACCAACTCATCGATTTTAGGTCCCCGCAACACAGAATTAGCACAACAAACATAATATGAGTAAGTTGGACAGTTACAAGTGTCCTGATCTTGACTTAGGATTTTCAGTGAAACCCTTAGTCGGATCGACGCCTACTGTCCTTACCCATTCTTTTTTCCAGAAGAACCACTCCACTCAAGAGAGTTTACATAATGCCAAACATTCGGTCCTGCAGACCTATTTGGACTTTCTACTTAGCATCTGATCCTCTGACCCCCAAGGCTTCCTCCGATGTCTGGTCCTCACTGACCCATCGACTTGCTAGACGTCCAATCCTACTGACCCGTCTAGTCTTTTCGTTTGGTGTCCTCGATTTGTCAATACTTTCACTTGACCTAGTATCTAGTCAAGCTGACCTACTAGGGCTTCCAATTGCCTAGTATCAATTGATTGACCTACCTGCATACTTGATTAACCTTCGTTAGATCATAATTAACCCTAATTTTAAACATTTGCCAACATTAAAATCAAGTTCAATTATCTGGTGCTCCATGAACCAACAATATCCCTTTTTTAATTATGACAATCTGATTCAAAATTAAGTAAAAATATAAAACAATTTTCAAAAACTCCCCCTTAACTTAATCTTTTCCCCTTGAAATAAATCTTTGAGATTTTTGAAAATATTTAAACTTTTAACCGATTGTCTCCCCCTTGACATAAAAAAATAGAGAGACAAAAAAAACAAATGATTGGTAATTTTGGTTTTAAAAAATATTCTCAAAAGATCAAAATCAAAGCATATGAAATTAGTTTTGAAAACGAAACATACTTGGAGTTAGGAAAGTTTGAAGTTGTAGAAAACACTTATAGTTTCGTTTGAAGTACTTTGTAAAAAACTTATATAGATTTCAACGATAGACCAATGATCCTAAGTCTTCAACAACCACGCACTTTGAAAAAGATAGAATTTTTTTTAAAGGAATTATAGGGAGAGAAATTAAAGGAATTTTTTTAAAAGAATTTTGAGACATAATTTTAAAAAAGAATTCGAAAAAGAACTTAAAAGATTTTTTTTAAAAAAAATGAAAAAAGAGTGTTGAAAAAGAAATTAAAAAGAATTTAGAAAAAGAATTTTAAAATAAAAATTTAAAAGGGATTTCGAAAAAGACTTAAAAAATGTTTTTTTTTAAAAAGATTTCAAAAAAAAATTTGACAAAGGATTCCAAAAATGTTTTGTAAATCAACCGAGTTTTGAAACAAATATTTTCGACTTGAAAAATAACAAAAAATGTTAATCGATAGACAATTAAAAAAAATTGAACTTAAATTTTGAAGAAGAAAGGAAGTTCCCCAAAAGATAGAAAAATAGTAAAATTTTATAAGAAAAAAATTGTAATATAATTTTTGCAATTTTTTGAAAAACTATTTTTTTTTTAAAACCGAGAAGAATTTTTTTTTATAACTTTCTATTCCTTTTTGGAACCCATTTTAAACATTAAAAAATATGGATAAATAATATTTGCAATGAATATTTAACACGGACTTAAAAACTTGCAATAAAATATTTTGCAATTTTAAAAGCAAAAACAAAAATCGTCCTAGAGTCCAAATATGAATGATAGATAATTGAATATGCATGATTTAATATAAAATATAATATTTGAAAATAAATCATCTATAAAGTTATCTTTATCAAAATATCATATTTGATTTCTATCTAATTATCATAAAATAGCAGCTTTCATTAAATTAGTCAGGTTAAGTGTAAGTTTTTAACTAGTTATTTACTATAAAGGATCACTAAACTTGATTAATTCTAAGTTTTTAGTCCAGCTTTATGACGATGCACTAACATAAGCATCTAAAATATAGGCTTAGACCTAAGCATCCCACATTGTTCTAAGTGACTCAGTATACAAGTAAGGTAACCCTAAGTGGCTCAGTACATAAGCATCTTGCAACTATAGGTTAATGTTTTCTATGGTAGGACCTAGGCTAAATTTAGATTGCAAGTAAAATCTACTTGAATTTTGAAAAAATAAGTTTTAAAATTATAAATTTTGAAAAACATAAAAAACTTATTCTACTAAGCACGTTCCTAATTATACTGTTTGGTTAAGTTAAGAAAAGTTACCTAGGTTAGCTAGTCAAAGTCAATATAAGTCAACAAAAATCAATAATAGTCAAAGTATAGAAAAACCAAGTCAAATTAAAATCAAATTCAGTGCTCAGTACAACATAAGTGTCAATATGTACGTCGAGGATTGCTAGTTTACTGATGGAGGTGGAGGAGGGTGACTCGTGCTCCAAGATCTGAACATCTCTATCATTTGAAGACGTTGGGTCTACTGCTGCTCCTCCAGTCTCTGGAACTCACTAACTATAGTCTGCTGAAGACTGGTGATTGACTCCTGAAGCCTAATAACTGTCCCCTTGAGTTTGATCACTCTCTCCTCTAAAGTGGGGGTAGCTAGAGGTGGAGGAAGATGAGGAAGGTCTGTGATATCCAAATCAGACATCTTCTCCTCCTTTGCTGGTACTAGTCTAGACTGAGGCTGGTCTCCTCTTATCCATGACATGATATTGTTACTATCTATATATATCTTAGCTAATGAAAAATGGCTATCACCTATCATGTCAAACTCATTTAGGGGTGTGACATCACCTATGGTAACATCAATCCCTAACGAGGCTAGTAATGATTTCAGAATATGACAGTAGGACATATGAACCCTCCTACTAGTGTTGATGCTAGATGAGTAAATGATGACATAAAATATGTGTAAACTAATGTCTATGTCTAACCTATGACATAATGCATAAAACAAAAATAAATGAAATGGTCGCATCATCGTGACATCTCTGGTGGTCAAGGGAAAAATGCAAATCATTAAGACTCTATACAGGACATAATCTTGTATCCTAAGTCTGACAGAGCTAAACTAGCTCACTGTGGGTATCCTCTCCTCCTAAAAAAAATGCTAGTACATCGTATCTAATGTAATATGAGAGTAGAAATCGTCAAAAGGTACATCCCTAGGAGGGTAATACAAAAATATGGATGATGAATGTCTAAGTACTAGATGGTCCATAATGACAACAGGAGAAAGTGTAAGGTTTCTTCCTCCAACTCAAGTAGTGTAGGTGATGTCATCAATTTTAACCAAGTTATTATACAACTCGACACACAATCCTACATTAACCGAGCTAGTACAATAAACTAGGTTACCTAATCCATAATAGTCAATGACTTCTACAGTAGGTATGCATGATATCATAAAAAATAACTTACTAAGATATCTAGTATGCAAAGGTATGAATGATGTAGATGAAATCCTAATCCTAAGTTTCTCTGTAGAGAACCTAATGTTAGTGCTAAGGGTTCTAGAGGTACTAGTCTTAGTGGCTCTTCTCTTAACTCTACCAACATAAAGTAAATAACTGATTTATTTATAAAATAATCTTAATAATGACAAGTTGAGTTTAGGGTATTACCTAGGCATTTTTTTAATGACTAATATAGAAATTGATGACCTATGTTGCTCGAGACTGGATTGGAGTCAAAAACTAGGGAGAAGTGGCTTGGAAACAAGCTTTGAAGGTGCTTGGAGCCAAAGTCGTGTGTCCCCTTTTATAAAGCTTATTTTGGTGCTCAGAGATGATTCAAGCATCTAAACCGTCTTGCAGGTCGCAGCGTGGCGGCGTTTCGAGGCTCCCGGAGGAGGTCCGGGCGCCTTCATCTAAAACGACAATCTTTTTAGGAGGGATTTTATAGAGCGCCCGATTGGATACAAGCGCTTAGATTCATTTGGGGTGCCTAGATTCGTTCCAAGTGTCTGGATCGGTAAATTTTGGATTTTGAAAGATTAACTCAATTTTAGATTTTTAATTAGGTTTGATTACATCAGTTTAGAGTTATTAATTAAGTTTAATTATTTAAGTTAAAATTATTAATTCAGTTTAATTAAGTAAGTTGGAATCATTAATTAAGTTTAATTAAGAAAGTTGGAATTATTAATTACATTTAATTAAGATTATTATTTAAGTTCTAAGGTTTCGATAAATTTTACCCTAGCTTCCATTTCACCCATTTCTAGATTATCAATCAAGTTAACCTTATAGGTTTGGTGAAATGTGATGTGTATATTTCTTATGTAATTTTTAGTATTGTTTAGCATACATTCTGTGTCATCTCATTAGCATATTTCATATTCTCTCATATTCATTTTGGTTATTTTACTCTTTTAGTTTGGAGACTACTATTTGTGCTTTTTTATCGATACAACACGAAATGGAGTGAAATTAAAACATAAAAGCCTTGGAACAAGAATGTGAAGCACGAAACACACTCTGGCCATATCCCATGACACGGGCATGTTTCTTCGGCCAAAGATAATCAAAGAAAGGAGCTAAAATGACGTCTCCAGAATTTCACATGGTTGTGCCTCCCAGGCACGACCGTGCTTTTCACTACACTAAGAATATCTTTGTCTAGGATTCGCTAGACATGATTGTGCCTTGATAACCATCATTTTGTCATAATAATTAGGCCCCTATATTCATGCTTTTTGATCTTCATCTGCAGTAAATTAGTATTTATATTGTATTTCATAAGTTATTTTCATTTCTAGGCTTTAATGTGATTTATCTTTAATTTATGGTATTTGATGCTAATTTTTGAATGTGGCCTTGTAGGTGATTAAAAGGGCCATGGACTCGAGTTAGATCAGATCAAATTTGGGCTCAAATTTAGGGCTAATTGAAGAGAACTAATCTGGTCTAATCTGGACCATTCATCCAAGATTCGAGGATATCATCACCATCCATCATGATCTGGTCCATCCAAGTCAAAGAGAGATAGATCAGGACCACTGATCTAGAGATTTTGATCTAAATATGAAGTGATCTAGCCATTGATCAGATCTAGAGAGTTCTCAGCGAGTTCTCAGACTTTGATTCAAATTTGGATTATTTCTGGCCTTTGGATCATATCTGAGATCAAAGGTGAGTGTTTAAAAGAGAAGCTACAGGGAAGAGAAGGGGATCGCCAAATTCTACAGTAGTTGGTTGAAAACAGAGTAAGCCGGGCAAGAGTAGCACCGTCGATCGCCTCCATCGTCAGCCATCAGAGCTTCTTCATTCTCATCCACCAAGGTCTAGGGCTTTTCCTACCTTGTCCATCTTCATTTTCGCATCCATTGAAGTTCCAACCACTTCCTCCGTCTCCACCTTCTCGGCACACCAAAACATAGGAGCTTCTTCTTTTGCTAGATTGCGATCATCTTCTTCGAATCTCGGTTCTTCTTCTCCACTCTACACCACCGGTCATTCACCACTACAAGCCATGATGAGGATCAAGATCTTTTCCTTCATCTGACCATCATCTCATCTCCTTTCATAGCTTCATCATCACCGACGCCGATCGCCAAAGAGGTTAAAGGCTTCTCCTTCCTCCGACGATCTTCCATCTACCATCCACCAAGCCGAGATCCGATCAACCATCATTGTAGTTCTTGAAGTTCCTACAGAATTAACAGAGCTTTTTTCTTCCATTCATAGAGCTAACTAATACAAGCTTTGGAATTGCCCTAACTTGGTTTGTGAGCACCTTCTTGATCCAGATCTTCTATTGTTGTGAGATGTAGGTTCTTTTCATGCAATTGAGTTGTTGATAAAATGATTGGTTTGATCCCTTATGCATTTGAATCTGAATTTGTTGAATGTTATATCTGATTGTTAGATCTTAGTGTTCTTATTAGTACCGTTCATGTTCGATTTCCATATTGCAGTTGATTAGTTTGGTTTAGAATTCCTTGCTTTCGATTGCATGAATCAAGTTGTCTTTGTAGTATAGTTCCTTTATTTTCTATTGATGTATAGGTTAGATTATATTTGGTGCCATTAGTTGCTTTAGTTTCATTAATTGCTTGTGTGTTTTCAATTCATTGTACTCGTAATTTAGGTTAGATAGGTTGTCTTTTGTTCTTAGCTTTAGCATTTGAAAACCCAACCTCATTTCCAATAAATTGATCTTAAGATTTCATCCTCATTACATTCCTTGTGAGATACAATCCGGGCCATTCCCTATGCTACATTAGTGTAGAGAGGGGTTTCAATAATAATATTTGATATCATTTCACGACAAAATTGATCATTATCATGCTTGCCACGTGCTTTTCACCATAGTGAGTTTATGGAAGACAAGCCAATTTTCACACGATCATGCTTTTCACCTCAGAAGTTGAGTAGATTCTTAGGCACGGTCATGCTTTTCTCCATAGTGCCTAGTTGCAGGATTTGACACAGCCATGCCTCACAGGCACATCCGTGCTTTTCTCCCCTGAGTGAGGCATAGACATGGTCGTGCCGCGGCAAGTTCGCCCCTACGGTTGAGCGATTTTCAACCATTTTTAATGGTTGGATGGACTATAAAATATCTAAGAAGCCTCCTAACTTTTCCTCTTTCTAGGAAACCCTAGAGAAGCCACTCAACTAACCGTTGCTATGATCTGTCCACCATCGGAGCTTGAAGACACTTCCGAAGACACTGGCAATACTTGGATAAGCTTCCTCTTCTTTCTATTTCAAATTTTGAGTTGTAAAATGCTATTTTTCATGTCTCTCAATTGTATCTCTTTCTCTATGGAGTAGTTCTCCATATTCTAGGATTAAGAAGTAGCTCGATTTAATTGTTGACATTTGAATTAAGTATTTGTTTACCTTTCTCTATTGCATGACATGTGTATTCCTTGTTCTGACTTTATTGTGCTTCCACATTTGTGACACTGACCTGCACATTCTCATCTTATGAGATGAGGGGAAGAACCGAAAGGTGAACCCAAATCTCCGATCTATAAATGCCAATGGACATGGAGAGTTGGTCACAAAGTAGAGAAGATAATCTAGGGGACCGAGGAAATCTAGTGATAAGGGTTTTCCACAAAACGGTCAAACTAGTAATGTCGACTTAAAAGTAGGCCAACTTGCCATGAGATGATGATGATCTTCCCCAAAAGGGGCACCATTGGCTATCACAGATCTTAATGGGTTTGCCCCGATTCGATGTCAGGAAATAGAGGAAATAATCTAGGTAAATTATGGGGCTCCGTGACGGGAGCCCCCTTTTGGAAAGAGATCGTACTAGTGAGGTTTTCTTGAAAAGAAACATCGAGTTTGGGTAGGCATACCAGTATAATTCTAAAAGTCTATATTGGTAATTCAAGATAGGTCCACCTATATGTGAATGAATATAGAGATATGAAAGTAAACAATACTTAGGATGTCAACAAACATCATAGCGAAATCGAATTCCTAGAATCATTTTTCCCAATCCAGATTTCTCCCTCAACCACTTGATTGCTCTAGAACCTCTCTCATCTCTCTCTCTCTCTCTCTCTCTCTCTTCTCTCTCTCTCTCTCTCTCTCTCTCAATTCACACAACTAACAATTTGCTAGATAATTAGCTTTACAATCTCAATAAGTACTTAATCAATAGTCCTCTTGGAATCGATATTTTATAACTTGATGACAACCGTGCACTTGTGGAAATTATGACATCAAGTTTTTGGCGCTATTGCCAGAGACTATTTCAATTCATATTGATTGATTAGTGATTTAGTTAATCTAGATTTATTTCTTTCTTACTTACAATTTTGTATTTTCTTTATTTTTCTAAAATCCTGCATTTCTTTTCTTCTAATAATTCTATTTTGCAAGTGATTTAATTGTTTCCCTTTTATATGAAGATCTAATTCTTCAGGAAATCTTCTTTTTATTGATTCTAAAATTGATAGAACATTCCATCGAAGACGGAACTTGCAAAAGCAATCAGAGGTTGAGAAAACACAAGTGAGAACCATGGCAAACAAAGCATTGAAAGACTATGCTACACCAAGAGTTAGAGGCCTAAGGTGCATCACCAGACCTTCAATAGAGCCCAACAACTTTGAACTAAAGCCTATTGTGATTTCAATAGTTTAACAAAACTAATTTAGCAGAGCACCAACTGAAGATCTCAATCAACACTTAAAAATATTTTGAGAGATTTGTGAAACAATGAAGATTAATAGTGCATTGCAGATGCGATCAGATTGCTCCTTTTCATGTTCTCATTGCGGGATAAGGACAAGGCTTGGCTAAACTCTCTTCCGACAGATTGTATAACTACATGAGAACAATGTAAACAGTGATTCCTTGAAAAAAAATTCCCTCCAAGCAAGATAGCTCACATGAGAAATCTTATCACAAGATTTATGCAAAAAGATGGAGAATTCTTATTCCAAGCTTGGGATAGATTCAAAGAACTTCTATGCCAATGCCCTCACCACGGACTAGAGAAGTGGCTCATCATCCACACCTTCTATAATGGAATTACCTACCAAATGAAGGTGTTCCTAGACTCCGCAACTAGCAGAGCTCTAATGAACAAAGGATTGAATGAGGTAGAGGAGATCATTGAGAGCATGATGCTTAATCATCATCAGTGGGTGTCTAAACAAGGTAACCCTGTCAAGATTGCCTGTAAATATAATGTAAACACCCTAGACTTGATCTCGATGGATGCATTGACAAAGAGGTTTTATATGTTTAATATAAATTTTGTGAATGCTGCTAATGTATCTTGTGAAGTTTATGGTGATGTAGGACATGCAACGAACACTTGTCAATTGGGAGCTATTACTGCACACCTAGCCTAAATTGAATAAGCGGATGCAAAAACCAACTTTAACCCAAGATC
The DNA here is from genome assembly GCA_038050645.1 of Hedychium gardnerianum. NCBI lineage: Eukaryota > Viridiplantae > Streptophyta > Magnoliopsida > Zingiberales > Zingiberaceae > Hedychium > Hedychium gardnerianum. The sequence goes on along the minus strand of JBBUKS010000049.1, from coordinate 10,845,430 downwards.
GAACAATCCTTATTCAGGCACATACAACTCTAATTGGAGAAATCACCCCAACTTCTCATATTGCAACAACCAAGATCAAGGAGGACAAAGAAATTTCGGGCAAGCAAACGACGCTCAATTTTCATCCCAACTAGATAGGATGGAAAAGATGATGTAAGGTTTCATGACCAAGTTATCCCAAACAAGCGAGGATGTTAATCAATAGGTATAATTAGTAATTTGGAAGGTCATACTAAAGTACTTGAAACAAAACTCATGCAGGTCGCTAGCTCCTCACCAAGAACTCCAAGGAGATTTCTAGGAAAACCAAAACCAAATCTCATTGAACATTGTAATGCGGTTGTCCTGAGAAGTGGCAAGGCCCTAGTTGAACCTCATGAGTCTTAAGTGAGCAAAGAAGATGACCAAGTCTCAATAGGAGGAGCTACTTAGATTTCCGTTGACAATGACCATACTCAAGAGGAATTTGAGGAAAAGAAAGAGGAATCCATACCGAAGCCTCCATTCAGAACCTATGTACCACCAGTCTCTTTTCCTCAAAGGCTAGTGAAAGCCAAGAAGAATGAAGAATTTGACTAATTCTTGGAGAATATCAAGGAGCTTTGCATAAACATACCTCTCCTTAATGTTCTACACAAAATGTCCAAATTTGCCAAGTTCATGAGGGACATCATTTCACACCGAAGAAAGGAGGATTTTGAGATGATAGCATTGACGGAGGAGTGGAGCACCCTATTTTTGAACAAGCTACCTCCAAAGTTAAAGGATCTAAGAAGCTTTTCTATTTTGTGCAACAATGGTACAACCAAGATAGGTAAAACTTTTTATGATCTAAGAGCAAGTGTAAGTCTCATACCTTATTCTTTTTGTAAGAAACTTAGATTGAGTTCTTAAGTTGACTATCATGAATTTACAACTCGTTGACCATTCTTATAGATACCCATTGGGTATTCTTAAAGATGTACGAGTAGAGGTAGGTAACTTCATAGTGCTTACTGACTTTGTAGTCCTAGAGATGGAGGAGGACTAAAAAATCTCCATGATCCTAGGAAGGTCTTTCCTCGCCACCACCAGAGCTGTGATTAATGTGAAAAACCACAATCTCTCTTTGGCGGTAGGTGAGGATAGAATTGAATTTGATTTATCTAAGGCCTCTAATTCATTACTTGCTGTAGAGTTGACGAAGTTCAGCCAGAGAAGAAGAAGAAGAATATACCCTAAGAACGACCACCAAACAAAGCACCAAGTCCAGTTGGTCAAAAGAAGAAACACAAGGCCAAAGATGACAAATATAATATCCCAGCGTGAGCTAGGATGAAGCATGAGTCTCAAGACACACCTTGCCATGAAGGAGAGGAACGCAATCCTCTTAAGGCAAAGGCACCAAGGTGAGCCGAAACTAGGGTTGAGCTTGTGATCTTAAACAAGTGTTTCTTGGGAGTGAACCCAAGTCTTTTCTTTTTTCTTTTTAATTTTAATTTTATTTTGCCTTGTTTCAGTGTCAAGAACACCCACGAGCTAGCCGTGGCAACTGTTGTTGTCAACACCGCAAGTACACTATAAAGTTGTCAAGTAATAAAAATAATGATTCACAGGGACTGTTGATTAAGCACTAGCTAAGTCTGCAAAGCAAATTATCTAAACAATCGAAGGTTGTGAAATCTTGAAAATTAGAGGTTGAGAGAGAGAGAGAGAGAGAAAGAAAGAGTGAGAGAGAGAGTTCGCTTAGGAGATGAGTTGGCTTGGGAAAGTGATTATAAGATTTTAATTTTATTATGATGCTAGTTGATGTACTATGAATTGTTCATTACCTTACCTTTCATATTTATGCTTTTGTAGAGATCCTAACCAAATTACCTGTATGAACCCATGAAGATTACACTAAAGTATTTACACTATTTTCTTCCAATGCCACTAAATAAAAGAGGTAATATAGAAAGTCTAGTTAAAGGCAACCCTCTGTCACTAAGGGTTTTCCAGTAAGACAGTCTAGATTCCACAAGTCACTTCCTAATATTAAATTGGTGAAAACTCATTAAACTCTAATTAGCTAATCCCTTGTGGAGAATTGACCCTTATTTCGAGGTGATGACTCTAGAAAGTCCGGTTAAAGGTAACCATCTGTCACTAAGGGCTCCTCGGTCATACAGTCTAGATCTTCTCTTCTACATGGTGACTAATCCTTCACATCCATATGCATACACTTCACAAACACATTCAATCAAACACAAACAAGATATCACACACATGGAATAAGTCATAAACATGTCATTGAACATGGAAATTGGTAAATCCATGGTTTACACATCAACATCACATCAAAACTACTTCCTACATCCTAGAAATCGGGAGATCTACTCCATAACAAAGAAATTTCAATCCAAAGACAAGAAGAGAAGCATTCTTACAATCCAATTGAGAATAGAGAGGAATAAATGCTTATCGAGATGATGCCATTGCCTTCAGATGAAATTCAAGCTCCGGAGGTGGACAGATCATTTAAATGTGTTCAGAAATGGATCTAGTAGGTTCCCTTTAAAGGGAACCTCTCCTCCCTTGAAAATGAGATCTCATTCCCCTTAAATAGGTGCTCCACACGACCAAGGGACTACGCCACATGGCCGTGCCTATGAGGCACAACCGTGCTATGATAAACCCCAAGAAAAAGACACTACCATGCCCCTTGGGCATGACCCAATTGTGGGAATGGGACCGAAGCAAGGCACGACCAGACCATAACTCATTCTGGAATTTGCTGAGAGGCATGGCAGAGGAAGGCTCAACTATGTTTGTGAGGCACCCCTGTGCCGTATCTCTTTGCTGGGAAGCTGAGAACTCCATTTGAAAAGGCATGGCCGGGCCATGGGGCTTGCTGGAGAGCCACGATTGAAGAAAACGGTCGTGCCAGGGGCACAACCCTGGCTTGCCTGGAAAGGCATGACTGTGCCTAGGAGGGAACGACCATGCTATGCTGATTTTCTCCTTGGCTTGCTCTAATGTTCATTTTGCGTCCTATCAATCAAAATACAAAGAGAGCAAATCTCTGAACCAAAGGAGTAAAAACATGACAATATAATGAAATAGGATACGACAATATAGATCATACTAATTAAAATGCAAGTAGATGTGTAACAAATAGTGCAGAATAACTTTTAGGCAAATAGTGCAGAATTAAACAGTGCAGAATTAAATCAATATTTAATTCATGACCTATCACAAAACTAAGTGATCCTAGTCACTCAATGTAGCTATTCATCTTTAGTACATATTGTACTACATATGAGCCTTCTTGCATTAGTGAGTGAAAGAGGAGTCTAGAGATATCGAACCGTTCGGATCTTGCATGCTCATCAAACAACTCACGCAGATAAAAACAATAGTATGAGCATCCATATGCACATCTTGTTTTTGCAATTCGGGAGACATTGAGGCTAGCATGTTGCAGCTTGCCAAATCCGAGTCAGCCATGTGCTTTTGATAGACCAACCTTTAGTCATCAATAGCATCATCTGCAAGAGGGTCCATCTTATCTTCAAAAGTCATGGCCCAACCACGCATTCGCTCTAACCAAATAACTTCCATATTTGCCCTTCGTATGGTCTAACAAGACTTTGTCTTTCTCGATCTGAGAATCTAATTTTAAAACTCGTTTTAAGTCTTTCGGATAAACTAGTAGTGCATGTAACCTTATAGGTTCCCAATTAAGTTGGTCATTCGTAATTAATTATTAATTACGAATAGATCATGAGTGACACCTAGTAGTGCATCATGACCTTAATTGATCGAAAAGTCAATGGTTGATTCCAGAACCACTTCTGAACCCTTTAGCAGCTATAATGAGTTGTGCCTCATTCCTTTCACTCATCTTATACTCACCTGGTTCATGACATAGTCTATGTGTTAGTCCCCACTAAGATGACTATGTTACACCTAGTCCAAGTAGTAGTTCCTTGTCCTGCGGATTCAAATTACTCAAACACATTGTCAAAGAAGATCATTTTTTTGACGTGTTCTGCTTTGGTCAAAGACTTACGAGTAATAATCCTAACAAGTGGTCATAGGGTATACGTCTCTTATACAAGGAGCGGTGAATCCTGTCATGCACCGAGAGTATACTTATCTATTAAAAACGGACAGCACTCCTCTTATGACAATCACAGTTTTTGGTTACACAATACACAGTTGATAAAAAATATCATACTCTACCCGAGTATTCACGACCATGCAGTGTATATGAAAATAATACCCTAACCGCGTATTCACAACCATGCAGTGTATATGAAAATCCACCAGAATAAAGAAATAACATGGGGTCCACCCCACACATAAAATCCAAACAAACGACTGTGAGCCGACTCGACTTAACACACCAAGTACATAACCACATAAAACCAAATGTCCAAATACGAATTAATTAATACAATGCCAGTGTAAATAACCAAATGCGGAAGCTAAAGCAAACCGAAATGAAATAGAAATAATTCAAAGCTTGATGTGAAAGGGGATGTCGTGGGCAACATCCTCCAAGCGACCCAATCAACATATACCTACTATCCTGGAAATAATAATGGAAAGCAGAGGTGGTGAGTACAAAATAATACTCAGTGGATTTAAGATAGATAGTGCATGATAACTAAACAATAGGGAGAGCAATAGGGTATAGAGTCTCATAGGAGGAATATACTCACCATCTGATGATATCACAAGTATGCCCCTAATACACAAGTACCCTACTCAGCCGCATAAAGTATCATGAGTAGTGCAAGTAATAATCAACATGTGTACATCATCTCACACGCATGTACCAATATAAGTAACATCAATAAGTCACATATGTGAGAGAAATGCTTCACCATAAGGTATATAAACAACCAAGACACCTAGCTCGTCAGCTATGGACTGCATGAGAGCCGCTCTACCCTATCTGCATGGGAAACGCCCCACCATGTATAGACACGTAGGCAGATAGAAGGTAGCTATTTAGCTACGGGCTGCATGGGAAAGGCCCTACCATGTATGACCTCGTGGGCAGCCGAGGGTATAATAACCCAATGAGAACATTGTAGCCAATAAATCAGCAACATATAAACATATCTCAATCACTGGCGACTCTCTTAACCACGAATGGGAGACACGGTTGACAGGATGCACTAGCGGTTACTGGCGACTCTCTCAACCACGAATGGGAGACATGGCCGACAACACTCATGCATCTCCATGATGCTACGAGTCGCTCAACCCGAAGGGAGTCATAATCGATAGTATACATGCATCTTTGTGACAGTAGGTAACGGGTAATACCATCACATATGTCTATCTAAACAATGTACTCCACTATATCCATAAAGACATACCAATCTTATTACATGCCACTCGCGTGTTTATTATAACCACAAATCAGATATGATAATCACAAGCATGTTACATCACCTAGAATACATGTCATACACGTATACACTTCTACAATCATACACATATGACACATGCTACAATATCAAGGGTATACAACACAAGTGTCCACAACACAACTAAAGGTATGCAATAAATGCTACATCATCATTGGTATACATCACACACGTGTCCATATCTATAAATCATGGATGTATGTAATGATCCACATCATAAATTACTCTAGGTACACGCCACCCACTTGTCCATCAACTACATGACATAGTAAACAAAAACTGGCATATGAGCATAATAACACGCCACATGCGTGTCTAATAGCTACATGATTATACAATCATAAACATGTTCCTATTGTACACACCATACATGTGTGCACTTTACAGGATATAGAAATAAAAGAGACTGCATAGATGTAAATTGATCAACTCTAAGTACAAGCAGACAAGTATCAAACTCAAGTAGAACTGCGAATGGAGTCAAGATAATTATAGCTACTACATCAATGAGAACAAATCATGCACTAAGATCAATAACTATAAAAGGAGTCAAGCAAGAAATACCCGCCTCCAAAGTAGATTATGCCGAAAAGTCCTCAAGTCCAAGCACTTGTCCCAAATCAGAGTCTTGCCACAAATAACACAATTTATAGCTAATTATATCACGAATCAAATAACTAAACCAAAATCCTAAGTCAGTTAAGAATCCCTAATTGGATCAACCCAATCGTCCCCCACCTATTTTCCAATTCTGAGCTAAATCTCCATAAGGAATTCAATGGGTAAAGCTTAGGAAACAAATGAAGATTCCCTTACCCACAAATAACCCTAACAATTAGATCTCATTTCAAAATTCTAAGATGTAGTTATACAAGAACCACCCATTTTCACCAACAGAACCATAAATCATCTTATACCTCCTTTCACTTCAAACAAAACAAATCTACATCCACATATCAAGACCCTAATTAAACCATCCATTTCAATTCTTGATCCCAAAACATACCAAAGTACCTAAACTAAATCAATGCAAATTAATTCATATATAAAATGAAACTCCGCAAATAAGGCTATTAGGGTAAGAGTGTTTGTTATCCCTTTGGCTCCTTCCTCAACGAAAATGACTCACGGCTCCAACAACATCAATACCAGAAAAAGGCTGGATTTGTTCCAACTACATCAGAAATGGCCTGAGTCTAGCCGGAACAGTAACTATAACCCTGGAATAATCAGAACTAGAACTAATTATCAATTAAATACTAGCTAATCCAATTATCATAAACAAACCCTTACCCCTTACTGGTGATGGCCGGAGATCTTATTGATAGCTAAAGCAAAGAGATTCAGGGTTGGCAGCCAATACAAAAATGGCTGAGAACAATCAGAGCCAGGGTAGGGAGTGTGCTAACCGATGAGTGCTGGCTGGTGACGTTCGGTGGACAGAACAAAAGAAATGGCCGGAGTAGAGGTGGTCGGGGGTTAGTTCGACACCAACCAGTTGGGCGGCAACCATCCACTGCTTGCCCACCGCCACCAGATGAGCGCCCTCCTTGTGCACCTCCACAATCACCGTCGTCAACTTCTTCCCTTTGTGCTACAATATACGTGCATCAATCTCCACCTCTTCCTATCACATTTATAGAAAACAAGATCATCACACTAGTCGATCAAAGATTAGGGCTAGGGTTTTTACACACATCGACCTTTGTGGCAGAGAAGTAGGAGACGTTGAGATTGACGACGATCTTGATGATGCCCTCGGTAGTTATTATGGCGGTCGCTCCGACGTTGTCGATCACGGTAACGATGGCTCCCGATTGCCAATTCATGTCCTCATTGGTGAAGTGAGCGGGGATGCAGAAGTTGTAGATGGCGCAGCCGCCGTTGAGGTGGACGATACGGAGGTCGGAGTGACTGACGATGCCAAAGTGGCCATCGGCCCACAAGGAAGAACTCACATCCCGATTCTTATTACTCATCCCTTCCAGCCATCACCGGGCGGCATCCACGGCTATTGTCTTTGAGCCCTCGTCGTCGCCCATCAGACTCAGAAATAACTCAGCCCTCACTGGCGGCGATGAGGCTGCGACGACTACAGATCGGCGACAAACCAATCGGGAGAGAAAGAATCAGCAATGGTCGAATTCGGGGGAAGAAGAGGAGGCTGCAATTTTTTTGGGTGAAGTAGCTTAGGTTTTTAATCTATAACCTTATAACATTAGGTTTATTCATTTCTACCTTCGGTTAATAAAAATAATCAACTCCCATTTAATTGATATTTCAAACAGGCTTTCCAAAAGCTTATTATTTATATCCCCGTGAACTTCTCTAATTAGCTCTGATTAAATCCAGAAAAATTTCTAAAAATTTCTTTAAACTTATTCCCCGGTCAATGCACATTATTTTATTATTTTTAATTACCATATTTAACATTGTCCCCCACTAATAAAAATTTAATCCCCAAATTTACTACTCAGGTGCGGTAACCTCAATAGCATAGTTAATCGGCTTAAGCACCAAAAGAACTGCACGCACCTTAAGTAACCTGGTGAGGGTATCGAGCTTGGACTTCATCCTCAAGCTCTCAGGTTATCTCTTCATCAGTATGATGTTGTCATCCAACTCTTGACTAGTTGAATGGTTTATGTTACACAATAAACATTCCTTGCAATCCAAAATACGCACAGGAACCTCCACATAAGTAGGATCAAACTGAAATGGAATTGACACATCCCTCAAAATGTGAGTAAGCTCTGGCACAACCTTCTTTAGCACATATACATAAAACACATTATGTACCTCCGCAAGGGTCGATAGTATTACCAATGAATAGGCTACTCCACCTATCCTCTCCAGTATCTAAAATGGTTCGATATAACGAAGAGCTAACTTGCCCTTCAAACCCAAAACTTTTATCCCTTTAATGGGTGAGACATGTAGAAGTACATGGTCGCTACCATAAACTTCATAGATCTCCATCTCCGATCTATATAACTCTTTTGTCAATCCCGACTTTCGACATTTTTCGTCGTATAATACATACTAACTCTACATCATGCTGTATACTCTGTGATCCCACAATATGTTGTTTACTAACTTTCTTTCATAGAGTAGGAGTTCGATGTGCTCTATCAATCAAAGCATCAAACGATGATCATCTGAATAGATGAATGCTATCCGTAGAGGTATGCAAACTCCACCAAGTGTAAATGATCCTCCCAACTATCTTCGAAAACTATCACGCATGATCACAACAGATTCTCAAGTGTCTGTGTAGCGCACTCTGACTGTCCATTTATTTGTGGTGAGAAGCTATACTGCAACAAAGCTCCGTACCCAAAACCTGCTAAGACACTGCCAAAATCATGAATAAAAATGGATCTCTATCTGATGTAATACTCTGAGGTATATCGTGAAATTTGATAATCTCTCTACTATATGACTCCACCAGACGATCCAAAGAGTTCATCCTACGGATTAGTAGAAATGTACAAATTTGGTTAATCGGTCAACGATCACCCAAATCACATCATGTATTTTTCGTGTTCAGGGTAACCCTACCACAAAGTCCATAGTGATATATTGCGATTTCCATTCTGATATCGGGACCTTCTGATACAACTCTGCTGGTTTCTGCTGCTCAGCCTTCACTTGCTGATATATTAAACATCGAGTCACAAATTTTTCTATGTCCCTTTTTCATGTCATTCCACCCATAGAGCGCTCAAGTCTCTATTCATTTGGGTACCACCCGGATAGATCGCAAATCAAGATCGATGTGCTTCCCGATGTAAGTCCTCTTTGACTGGGTGTGTCTTAGGTACACGAGAATTCTATCTGCGGCCCTGAAACCACTCTGCTACACAGATACCGTAAATGCTGATCATTAGCCTGTGCTTCTTACTTTATTCCAAAATGGGGAGCCGAGCAACCCTAGATACCACAATCCCATGCTCTGTCTGTTCACGTTCTACCAGTTCCATCTATGAGAAAACCTTATATCAAATTTGTAACTGCCACTTGGTGACTAGCTAGAACCTCATACAAACGATGTCTCCATATTTACAGTGCGAAAATAATAGCTATCAATTCCTAAATCGTAGATAGGGTAGTTCTTCTTATATTCCTCCAACTGACGAGAAGTATATGATAACACCCTTGCGTGCTGCATCCCAATTGCACCTAGCCCTTGCAGCAATGCATCAGTGTAGAGCACAAATCCATTTTCCCTAGAGGAAAATATGAAGATGGGTGCAGTAATAAGTCTTTGTTTGAGCTCTTAGAGACTTGCCTCGCAAGCTTCTATCCAAGAAAATTTTACTCTCTTCCTGGTCAGTCAAGTCAACGACAGATCAAAGATGGAAACATCCTCTACCAATCTCCATTAATATCCAGATCGTTCTAGAAAGCTACGAACTTCCTGTACTATCTTCGGTTGCTCCCAACCGGTAACAACCTCTATCTTCAAGGAATCCACCAATATCCCTCTACCAAAGACCATATGCCCAAGAAATTCCACTGATAATAGTCAAGATGCACACTTACTAAACTTCGCATAGAGACGTTCTCGTTGAAGCGTCTCCAAAACTGTGCGAAGATGTCGTTCATGCTCTACCTCTGACCGAGAATATATCAGAATGTCATCAATAAAGACACTAAGTCATTCTGTACATAGTCTTTGATACCGACGATGTACCCAAAATTGACCCAATCATAAACTCCACTTGCCTTTTCAAGGAAAACCAAGGAGTTCTTTCAAAAATACGTCTGACATTCTCGAACTATAGGAACGTCCAAGGTCTGTGAATCACCATCTTCCTCAGCCTTAATCAATGACTGTAGATATCTCATCACCCCTGGTCCCAACGAATTTCCAAAAGGGGTGATCCGAAAGTCGAAAAGTGCCCACTCTTTCTCAACAGTCAACTATAGCATAGCGGGTAGTCAACTAATCAATGTCAAGGATGATGTCCAATTTTGTCATAGCGAGCACCTGTAGATCCACTATCAGTGAATGTCTAATGAAGTCCAAGGCATCCCGTGACTTCTTAACTAATGGTCAGGATCTCTCTAGATGACAGAGGTACCTCTAAATCATGTGACCTGAGTGTAAGACTTCTATCAATACTTACACAACAATGATTGATCCAATGCCTCTCAAAGGCATCACAAAATAAAAATCCAAGTAATGGGCTGATCCCAAAAATCGCCCTTTGCATCATCCACCAAGTAATGATCTGATCTCATTGGTAGTATGCAGCTACTATAGTCGTCTCTACGTCAGTACAAGTCATGTACTCATATGTGCCTCCATAGTTATCTAACCATGCACAAGCGACCCAATGATCATAATCTCCATGAGACAAATTAAATCGACCCTTTATTGATCAACCAACAATGGCATACGATTTCTATCCACCACCCAGTTAGCTAGTTTGGGTTGGTACAGTTGGTGATTTTCCCTGAGACTGTAATCTCGGACCTCTCATAGGGGTGTCCTGAGCCTGACTCATGCTATCAGACTCAACCTCAGTCAGAACCCCAGAAAAACTCACCTCCCAAATATCAGGTCCAAGTCCCATTGACTCAACAAATCCTCTCTGTGGTCGACCCGGACCACGGTCACCAACAGTGACTGATCCACCTCAAATCATACCTATTACAAACATCTATGTAAGAATTAATAGAAATATAGGTTACTTGTTATACAACTTACCTCTTATAGCTCGGAGATATCCTACTGCTGCCTTATCCCAAAACTCAAAAAGTCACATCGAGAAAACAAATCGTGATATCCAAAACACGAAAAATAGGCTTTCGCAAACCTGGCTCTGATAGTGTATGGAAAAGCGTAGAGAGAATAGTGTTAAGTAAATATGGGATTCATCGCTCTCTTAGATTAGGGAGTTAACATCTTGGCCGCTTGATAGACATATTAGTGACTCGAAATACATGGCAATGGAAGGAATATTTTATCATTCAAGAGGAGTCTATTATATCTTAGAAATCAAGTAAAATAATTAATTTGGTGATGATGCATAGTGCACCGAATTAATTGGGATGTAGACTAGATGAAGAGAT
>JBBUKS010000049.1:10775052-10808875 GCA_038050645.1 Hedychium gardnerianum | reverse complement strand
TAATTTCGATAGTTGATTTGGGGCCTAAAGAAGTCCTAGAGGGCTATGTATGATGCCAGAGGGAGGTACTAGGGAGATAAATTAGACTTAGTTGAGGTTTAGATTCAAAATTAGTCTTTAATGATTTAGGATGACACTAAGGAGGACCTTGTGGGGTGACTTAGTTAAACTTGGGGTAACCAGTTTAATCCCACGAAAGTTTTTCACATGTCGTTAAGATAAATCGAAAAGTATTTACGACGAATAACTCTGAAGCCCAACATCCTTTAATTATATATATCCTATTTTAAAAAATATATTATAATTAAAAATTAAATTATAAATATTTAAATAATAATTTAGATATCTTATTATTACATCATAGCCCGGGATGCATTCCTTGGATTTTAAAAAAATGATTAATCATGTCGGATAACGTCGGACCTGGGTGACCGGTCCGGCCCCACGAAAGTTTCCTACCGGCTATTAGGGTAAATTGGGAAGCGCTAATGGAGGCTCATCCAAATGGCTAGTATTCTCAGGCCCGCTTCTCATTGGAGGAAAAATTTCCAACAATACGCCGTAGCTGAGATTCAAATCTTAAATCTCTTGGTTATCCATTAGAGGGCCTAACCATTATACTATTATCCCGGGGGTTGCATCTCTTGGATTTAATTATGGCAAAAGACGAAACGCTCGCCCCAGCGCTCCCGCCAATTCATCTTAGGACCAACACGAATGAGATAAATTACGAAAACTAATCTAACTAGCGCGAATAATGATCAATACAAGAGAACACCCCTTGGATTTAAGAGTTCACGCCAGGATGCAAATTTAGAATAAAAGGTCATCATTGCTTTTAATCAAAACTTATTAAAGTGATTGATGTATTTTTTAAAAAAAATCAAAATTTAAAAAAATATGAATAGATTTAGGAAGTGTGCGACAATATTAATTTAACATAAATCTTAAAATTTTAAAATCACTAATAACTTTTCAATGAAAATACTTGATAAAATAATTAAATATTTTTTTTTTTCGATTTATTTCAATTCAAATAAAGTAGTTTTCTATTTTGAATTGAGACTGTAATGGATGAAAGGACATTTTGAAAAAAAAAACACCCTTTGATAAAATATAAAATAGGATGTGTGATTTGGAAATTCTGAAAACCTAAGAGCGTTTTTTTCGGTGAAAATAATAATTTAATTTTAGTAATAAATAAAAAATAATTATGATCCCAATTAATATATATATTTTTTGTTAAATTTTTTTATTCGTATGTGTCATTTATTCGTATGTTTGGTTTGAAATTATTTAGATTGCAGAGAGTGTAAAAAAGGTTCAAATCCTTATTTTTATAATCTTTGAATTAAAAAAAAAATTAATTTTTTTTTATGGATAAGGATCCGATCCTTGTTAATCCACTATTCAAAAATTAATTAATTATAATATCATGGCCCATACGAGTAGGAAAAAAAACAAGAAGTACCTATCCATAGAAATTAGAAAACACATATTTCCTCCTCTTTGATTGAATATTATTAAATAAAATATCACGTGCTCGAGTGGAACCCAGAATTGTTACGGCGTCCAGACAAAATGAAATCGGATATCTTTTCTAAGAGAAAGAAAAAGAAACATTTTTTTCTCCCTGAAAAGGAAAATAAAACAGAAACAAAACACAAATAATTTACACAAATTGCCAAGAAAAGAACAGGTTCGGATTCGGGACGGAAGGTCCAACTGGCAAAGAGAGCAACAACGACCTGATCCACGACGCGAGGTAACTGATGGATGCAGAATAACAGGTGGTCCCACGTTTTTACTCCACGCGTCCACGTCTTCTCCGTCGGATGCCTATCTCATTTCACCGACTTCCTCTGCCAGCAAGTCGAGCCTGCCTGCCTGCCTTCCGCCGCCTCCTAGTGTATAAAATAAACCCAACCCCTTGCTTCGTCCCCAACGTATCGTCGTACAGCCATCATCCTTGTAGTTGGAGTTGACTCGCGCCATATCTGATTTCAACTCTTTTCCCCTCGCTCTGTCGATCGCGATCGCTTTCGATCAAAACCATCCCTTGATTCTTCTCCTTCTCTTCTACCCTTATCAAATTTACCCGGCGCCCGTGTATCTTTCTCAACCGGCCTTGGAACCTTTCTCGGCTCTGTAGAAGCCAGGAGTAGGAAGAAGCATCGCCGGATGATGGTAGCGATCGGACTCGAGGATGGCGTGCGCAGCGTCGGCGGCTTGGTCGTTGAAAAGGAGGAGGACAAGGGGGTGATTCCCATGGAGGCCAGGAAGATCTTGCTCCGCCTGGCCTCCGGATGGAGCGACGTGGATGACTCCATGGCGCTCGAGGTTGCGCCGCTCCTGGGCGCCATGACCAACGAGGTCTATGAAATCAAGTGGCCCTCGCATGGGCAGCGCCCTCGCAAGGTGCTCGTTCGAATCTACGGCGAGGGTGTTGATGTCTTCTTCGACCGCGACGAGGAGATCCGGACCTTCGAGTGCATATCCCGGCACGGCCAGGGCCCGCGTCTCCTAGGCCGCTTCACCAACGGCCGCGTCGAGGAGTTCATCCATGCCAGGGTATGTACTGTTTGAATGCTTTAGACTTATGGACGCACTTGTCTTGTCTGTTGATTTTGATGGTTTTCTTCTCTTTCAAATTAATCCCCCGATTTGAAAAGGCGCTTGTTGTTTCTGGTCGAATTCTTGGTTTTTATGAGGAAATTTCTGGCAATTCCCCAAATCTTTGTTCGTGGATGGTGTGTCTTCTGCTTTTTAGGGTTTATTCTTGGTGAATCGCACGGCCTCGAGAGATTCTTGCGAGATTCCTCGCTCCCACACTGAGAATCTTTTCATCATTTCTCCATGCGTTTCATAACCGGTTTGGTTGCCCGTGTCAATTTTTTTTCTTTTTTTTTGCTTTATCGTTTCCGTTCTCTCTGCGATGACGTAAATTGCACGTGTTGCAAGATTGTTGCTTGCCGACCATTGCTTGCTTTTCTTAATTATGACTTCTGGATAAAAAGCTGGCGAATGGTAAAGACTTTTTCCTTCAAAAACATTTAAATAATTCTCATATAATAAGTTTTTTTTTTTTTTAAAAAAAAAGCAAATTCCTAATATAATCAAAATATTTAATATTAGTGTTTATATAAACTAATTCTAAACAACTATGTTTAATCAAAGGTATTGTTTTGGGTCTAAAATTGGAGTCAAGTTCTGCATGGCATTATGATAAGAGTTAAAAATGAGAACTTTTTTTGAGTAACTTATAATTATAAAAAAGAGTCCTTGCACAGTTATTTTTCTTTTATATGGTAATTGGGGCGATGATGCCTCAGTGTTCGAGCTCTTTTTTTCCCCTTCTTTTTCAGTAGGTCACTGAATTCAGTTAAAAATTGGAAAAAAAAAACTGAAGTGTTTCAGAAAATTCCAAAGAACAAGTAGCTTGAACTTTTAATTAATAGGATAATCAAGTCCACATAAGTCGTAACTGAAAGGATTTCTATATACTCCTACTCTATTTCCTCAGAGGTGATTAAGTGAACACTTGACTTGCTTAATATGGTTTTCTCTCAATAGCATATAAGATGTTTGATTAAGTAAAACACTTGATTTGTTGGAATATTTTTTCCTTCCTTGTACTTGTAGGATTCTCATCTTTCTTGAAGATATATGCATGGACCAATTTCACTTCAATGATACTCTAAATGAAACACGTTCATCTGTATAAATACTAAATTACTATAAGATCATTCTATCTGTAATTGCCTCATTGGTTAGAACACGATTCTCCTAATTTTTCAGTTCCCACTCATATCATCAATCTAAACACCTTCGATAATTCAAAAACATTTACTTCATGTTTTACTCCGTTTTCACATTTTAATTGCATAACCTTAAATTAGCTTCGTTTCATCTACTGAAGTTATGGTTGATTAATTAAACTCATGTTTTGACATGGATTCGGCAGACACTTTCTTCTCTTGACCTCCGTAATCCAGAAATATCTGCCCTCGTAGCATTAAAACTGAGGGAGTTCCATGATCTTAGCATGCCTGGTCCGAGAAGTATACTACTTTGGAAAAGAATGAGGTACTAAAATTCTTTGGCTAACAGTGTGTTTCATTCAAATTCACCACACGCTTTTCTTCTCCTGTAGAAACTGGCTTAACGTAGCAAAAAGCTGCTGCCCTGCTGCTGAAGCTGAAGAGTTTTGTTTGGATGCACTTGAGAAGGAGATCGCTACTCTCGAGAATGAAACCATTAGAGAACAAAGGATAGGCTTTTGTCATAACGATCTTCAGTATGGAAACATTATGATTGATGAAGATTCTGGCGTCGTGACTGTAATAGTAAGTTTCTCTGAAACTTTGTATCATCTGAACCATTAGCAGTACAAAATTCCAACTGTGAGCCCTAATATGTGCAGTGAACCCTCGAAGTTGTTGCCAAATGGATGGCTCTGTATTACTTCCCGAGCTTAGGTAGATAGTTTATTTTCAATTATTTCATGAGCGAGTGAACCCTCCAGAACTCTGCCTTTCGATTAATAGATATTTGACTCTATATTTATTGTATTAACTATTACATCTTTGATTCGCAAGCTAACTTCCACTTGTGTTTAATGTTTATTGGTTCCTCTAATAGCTCCATCATTCGACTTGGCTTTTCTTGCAACAGTATAGTTCTCTTACTAGGTACTTATAGGAACTTAACAGCTTATCGTTGCTATTTAAATCAAATATTTATTTTCCTGGCATTATTTAGGATACCTGTCTATCAGCTTTATTAACTTTTCTGTCATATCTGCAGTTTGAATCTTCAACTATCAGATATTTCTTTTATGTTCAAAAAGTTGTCTTTTTTATTATTATTATTTTCTCTTTGTTACAGGACTATGAGTATGCCAGTTACAACCCTGTGGCATTTGATATTGCCAATCATTTCTGCGAGATGGCTGCTAATTACCACACTGAAACGCCTCATTTATTGGACTACGCCAAATATCCAGGTCAACTTATTATTTTTTCCCTACTCTGTATTCAGATTCTTGTTTCTGATTCAAAATATCATCTGACATGCCACTGCCTGAAAATGACTAACGCCTGTCTGCTTTTATACTGCAGATTTCAAAGAAAGGAAAAGATTTGTAGAGATATATCTTGGTTCTTCAGGTAGTGTCGGCCCAAAGTCGAATACTAGGTGTTTTCAGTATGACACTTGTAGATTCTGGAATATCTTTAAGTAGCGTAGAACTGGCCTACAGGTTTTTAAATGACCACAGCATATGCTGAGCAGTGAAATATCGACTTATTTAGTTATTTACTGCTCATTTTGAAAATTGCGTTATTAGCATAATTAGTAAAACTATTGTTCTGAGACTAGCCAATAACACGCATTTAAAGCATCACATTACTTTCGTCAATGGTGCTAAATAATTTCATTTGGTTTCTTTACGACGAATTAGTAATGTTAATATTCAATACTTGCTGCACACTTGTGAATCTTTGAAAATTCTTAACTTCTAAATTTGAAATGTAGGTGAGAAAGCAGAAGATGCGGAAGTTGAGAATCTGCTCCTCCTCATCGAGAAGTATGCTTTGGCAAGCCATCTTATATGGGGTTTATGGGGAATAATCTCGGTAAGAAACTCCCTTCCTTACTAATTTGATTTACCCTGCACGTATTTCATTTTTTATGACTAAATTCTTGTTCTTGTTGTAGGATAAAGTAAATGATATAGACTTTGATTACATGGACTATGCAAGACAGAGGTTCCACCAATTCTGGTCCAGGAAGTCTGCAACCATGGATCCCAGCGTCAACGACAATAGTTTGGTTTTGCATACTGGACTAAAAGAGATCTGAAATCACTAACAGAATCAAGGGTTTTGGTTCGAGTTGTGCTCGGTTACTTCAATGCTAAATCAACAAAGGGAAAAAAGAAAACAAAATCAGATAAATGAAGCACACGGCCGTGCTTATGATGTAAATTGATCCTACCATCTTGTATATCATGCTCTATATTAATGTACTAATCTCTTGGTGATGACAAGCTCCACGTTTACAATGTTGTAAGTAAATGGATCCTGACATTTGTTTCAGCAAATGCAACATAGTAGCTTTAGAACAGAAGCTCAGTTTTACATGATTCAAGCTAGGCTCACTATCAAAATCATGAAGAGAACATGTAGATTAAATACAAAGTACCAAAGCATTTGATAAACAAAGAATTGAAACAGGCATCTATCTTCTTGTCTCTGATATCTCACCGACTCCACAAAGTATATTTCCTTAAGCACAAAACTCACAGTTTCATGTAAGAACTTGAATTTCACATCCTAGGTTTATTTATTGAACCAAGAGCTTTCAAGTGAGATGCATTGTGGCAAACAAACCTTTTATCTTGGATTATAAATGAGTCAAATTTTGTGTTGTTCAAGATTGTTAAGATAACTTAGCAAAGTCTAAGATTAAAATGAATCAACCTGTTCAAATGGTTATTCAAGATTGACTTAGTTTCTTTTTTATAAGTTTGAGTTTGGTTTATGTTTGATTTGAGTTTAATTTGTTTAGATGTTATCAATCGCTAATTTGAGCTAGTTTAATTGTTTAAATTTTTTATATTTTTAAGCTTATTTGGTTGGCTAGTCAGTTTGATATACAAGTTTTGTTTGTTCATTTTGAAAGTTTATTTATCTATTTATAATATATATATGTGTTCAAATTTATTCATTTAATTTAATAAATTATTTAAGTTTATTTATTTAATTGATCTTATGCATATTATATGAACATAATAAACTCTTATCAATTTTTTTTAATATAATAAGCTCTCGTCAAGTTAATTACTAAACTTGCTAACGAACATTTAATTTACTTACAATCCTACTTTTATCCAAGAATTCCTTCAGTTGAGACCATGACACATTTTGTTCAAAGAAATATTTGTTTTATTCCCTAGGAATTTCCATTTTCAATGGTTGTAAAAATGACTTTGAAATAGTTATTTTTATGGATTAATTATTTTAAATACATAAGGAACAGTTCATCAATACCCATTTTATCCTTTAATTAACACATTTGATAGACCCAACTAAACATGTTGGACTTGTTGGTGCAATCAACTCCTAGTCAAGGTTGATCATAGTTTAGGATTTTAATCTTTGAGCAATATATTTGAACTATGTGTTTGATGTTAGAGATGATGTATCAAATAGGTCAAGGTTGAATAAATATTTGAGAGTGAAAGATGTCCAAATGAGTTAAGGTTGACTAGACATTCTACATTTGTTGAAGTACAACAAATGCCGGCAAAGAGTCCAACAAGAAGTTGACAAGGAAAAATATCAAATGGGTAAAGGTCAACTATGCACTTGGCAATAGTGAAGTTTGATAAGTGTCGACAAAGGAAGTCTTAACAGGTTAATGAGATTTGATGTTAGGCAAGTAATGGAAGTCAAAGTAGATCATGGAGGGACTAGATGCTTGAGAGTGATGAAAGCCCTAATGATTTAAAGAAGATTGAATGTAGGGCAAGCAAGAGGAAGTTTAGGTAGGTCGTGGAGTACTAGTTACTTGGGAGTGATGAAGACTCAATAGGTCTAGGGTGAATGGATATCAGGTAAGTTTAAGTCCCAAATGAGTGAACTTTAGGCATTGGAAGTTTTACTGAGTCAAGGTTAGGAAAGTAAAAGTCTTGATAAGTTGAGGTTCATTGGGTATTGGGTAATGGATAAAGGACCCAAAGGCATAAGGTCTCTAGATAGGGAATTCTTGGTAGGTATATTAGGCAAGGATGAAATGCTAATAAGTTAAGGTCGACTTATATTAAGCAGATGAGGAAGTCTCAAAAATACGAGGTCTCTCAGGATGACATGGAATCAGCCTTGAAGTGGCTAGGATTAGAGCGCTATTCAACTGATGAACACGAAATCACAAAGTTATGATTTAGTTAGATTCAAGGTTCACAATAGTCAACTAGTTTGTGTTTGCAGTCGATTGATTGTGCACTCGACTAATAAGATTAGGGAGTCAACTAAAAAACCAAAATCAAATAAGGTTGTTCCAGGATTTATGATTTTGAGTAGTCGACTAATGGAGGAGTTGTTTGGTCAGTCAACTCAAGTAAAAAAGCAAACAAATAGAATATATTTGTTTGAGGATTAATCAATTGCATAGTCAATTGGTGCATTAGCAGATGACTAATAATAGTAAGATAGTTGATTGATGCCTAAATAGTATAAAAAAGAGTCGTTGAGCGAATAAAAACTATAGCAATGCTTGATTTTTTTTTCACAACTATAATGGCGTAGTCAACTGGAGGACAATAAGCAATCGATTGATCAATGGAGTCTAGAGATGAGAAAATGCTTATAAAAGTAGGATTTAAGGAGGGCTTTTGGCCATTTGTTCTTAGGGATTCTTGCGCTACTGCACTTCAGAGCCTTCAATGAGCAAAACAAAGCATCACAAATTAATCGTGCAAGAAAAGTACTTTTTTTTTGTGTGTGTAATTTCATTTACTTGTATTATTGTTGTCACTACTTGTATTCATGTATCTCTTGTGTTATTGTAAAAATAAGATTTTGTAAGATGTTTATTTGCCTCCCGAAGGTATTTGAAGAGGAGAAAAGATCATGCAATTCTAAGAGTATTGATGGATCATAAGTTGCAAAGTAGGAATCGAGGGTTTTGAATTAAGTAAAACTAGTTTATTTTGTACGATGGTATCTTTATAATTCTCTTTGTTTCCACTGTATACTAATAAATCATAGGGACGAGCATTAGCAAAAGCAAGAAAATGATGAGTGTCTAGTCAACGCCCCTTTAGCTACATCACTGATCCAATAGGACTAATTGATTAGTTTGAGTCAGATTGATAAGCTAGCTAGGTAAGGAGAGCAATCTAGTTAGATAGTGTGATCATTTAGGTTGGGTGGGTTAGGTGAGTTAGTTTGTGTTGGAGCAATTGACCGCACCAAAGTTAAGGTTGGCTATGATATGGATTGAGTTTCGATATTCGAATAATATATTTGATGAGTGATAGATGTATTTAGTAGGTCAAGATTGATCAAATACTTGATAATGAAAAAATTAAACTGAATCAAGATCGACTAGACACTTGGAAGGAGCAAGCGTTAGGGTTGCAATGTTGCAAACTAAGTCTCACATTGAAAACATATGAAAAATATCATGGGCTTATAAGGGAAAGATAACTCTATTAGTAAGAGACATTTTGGATAAAAGCCAAAAATAAAATCATGAGGGCTCAGGCCTAAAGTGGACAATATCATATCATTGTGGAGATATCTAAATTCCTTCGGTCCTAACAATTGGTATCAGAGTCCAGACTACTAGAAGGTCTAACCGTCGATTGTGCACAAGAGTTATGGCCTAATCGAGTCATGTGAGTAGAATATTGACTTCAAACAAAAGAAGTGGGAGCTCCAGTGTCCAGATCAAGAGGATCATACACCAGGCAGGAAGTCTTGATGGACAGTCAGGCAGAGAAGCCCTAGTTGCGGGTAGGCAAGGAAGACTTAGTAAGTTAGTTGTACTGAGAGGTAAGGAAGTCCTAGTAGGTTGTGTGGACCGAGGGATAGGAAGACCTAGTATGTCGGTTGGACTGAGGGACAGAAAGACCTAGTAGGTCGGTTAGACTGAGGGCAGGAAGACCTGGTGTATCGAGGATCGAACGTTAAACGGATAGACTTTCTGTTTGAAGGGGGCCCCTGTGGTCCTTCATTTGAGGAGAGGGCGATTGTTGGGGTTGCAAGGTTCTAAACAAAGTTCCATATTGAAAATACATGAAAAAGATCATGAGCTTATAAGAGAAAAATATTTCCATTGGTATGAGGTCTTTTGAATAAAGCCCAAAAATAAAACCATGAGGTCTTAGGCCTAAAATGGACAATATTATACTATTGTGGAGATACCTAAATTCCTTTTATCCTAACAGGAAGTTGAATAGAAAGTTGGTAAGGAAAAAATTCATGTGGGTCAAGACTGATTGAACACTTGGTTGAAAAGAAGTTCACCAAGTGTTGGTAATGGAAGTCCTAACAAATCGTGGAGGTTTAGATGTTAGGCACATGTGAAATGTCCTAATAGGTTAAGAAGGACTAGATGTAAGATAGTTGATAGAAAGGTCAAGAGGTCATTGAGAACTAGATGCTCGGCAATGATGGAAGTGCTGACAAGTCATGGATGACTAAATGCTTGACAAGGCTTGAAGTCCCAAAGGAGTGAACTTTAGGTAGTGGAAGTCTTTGCTAGTAAAGGTTGACTTGAGGTTGGGCAAGTGGAATTCCTAGTAGACTGAGGTTTGCTGAATAGTGGGCAATGAGTGAAGTCCCAGAGATGACGAGTCACTAGGCAAGGAAAGTGTTAGAGAATAGATCTCCAAGTAAGGATGATGTCCTAGTATGTTGAGGTTGACTTGTATTAGACATATGAGAAAGTCTCAAAGGCATAAATGTAGGATCACTTTGACCCAAGATGGGGGTGGGGTGAATAGTGTGATCGTCTTTTTCATCATTTCTTTATCTAACATAGTCGTTAGTGTTGGTGCAATCGACCTCCAGAGTTTCGATGTTCGACAATATACTTATGTTGGGTTAGTTTGGCCAAGGGTGAATCCAAATAGGACTTGATATTTGGGAGAGAGAAGTCTAGTAAGGTCAAGGTTGACCAGATTACTAGTAAAGAGAAATCTAGTCAGGTCAAATGTTGACTAGATGACTAGCAAAGAGAAGTCTAGTCAGGTCAAGGTTGACCGGATGACTAGCAAAGGAAAGACCTAGTTGGTGAGTGATAACCTAATGTTAAGAAGAAGCCTAGTCGAATCAAAGATTGACCGGATACTAATAAGGAAAGTCTTAGAAGGTTAGAGAGAAATCGGATGTTAGGTAAGGAAAAAGTTCAAGCATGTCAAGGTAACTGGATGCTTGGTCCAGACATGTCAAAGGTGACTGGATCTGGTAAGAGATAAATCCAAGCAGGTCAAGTGTGACCAGATGTTTGACGGGTTGTAAGTCCAAACAAGTCAAGATAACTGAATGTTTAGCAAAAGTGAAAACTCTAGGGAAGTAATGTCTAGGTAGAAGTCTTGGAGGAGTGAACTCCAAGCAAGAGTGAAGCCTAGTAGGTCAGATAGACTTATAGGATTAGGCTAGATTGTTTGTTTGTATTTGCATGTCTGTCTTGCAGGAAGTTGGAGTTGGAAGCATGACTGAGAGAATAGACATATGAAAACCAGACGCAACCACCCGGACTACTTCGAGCAACTCAGACTGCTCCAGGACAGGTCCGGGCACCTCAGCGGTTTGGGCGCCCCAAACAGGTGTAGGCGCCCCGACGAGTCCAGGTGCTCAAACCAGGATATGATCTAGTTGGGATAAGGCGCGACTAATTCATATTAGATGAGGTCGGAATCCAGGCGCTCGAAGAGACTCTATAAAGAACCTTCGACCAAAGCATCATAAAAACACTTCTTCTCTACTACTCCTACTCTGTGCTCAGAAGAAAAGCTATGCTGCTCGTGCAACAAGGGAATCTCGAAGAGGGGTGCATTGCGCTCATGACTTCTGGATCGGCTCGGCAAGAGTTTGTTTGTTTTTATTACAAGTTGTGCCTCATTTATTATTCTTTTATGCTTGTACTTAAACTGTAAGAAGAGTTTCTCCGCCTCCGAAAAAGTTTCGGAAAGGAGACCATTAGTGGATGGGCGCCTCCCGTGATTAGGCCTTGGACGTACTAATCATAGGGGGTTGGGAACCGAGTAAATTTCGTGAGTCTTTCTTTCTATTTTTTTATTGTTCTATATTCCGTTGCGTACTAACACTGATAGAAAGAACGAACATACGACGAAATGAAAGAAAAAAAAAAGAGGCAAGGTTGATATTCACCCCCCCTATCAAACACATCGATCCTATAGTTAGTAGCGCAGCAGAATAAAGCAAACTAAAAAATAATAAAAAGAAACACAGGACACAAGATTTTTTTTTTTACTTGGTTTTCAACCCTCAGGATTAGTACATTCGAGGCCTAAGCACTCAGCACGAGTCCACTATGTGTATTTCCTTTCCGGAACTCTTCCGAAGACGTAGAAACCTCTTACAAATTTGTAAGGCACAATCACAATTACAAAGTATGAGTAGTTGATATAATAACAAGCATTAAATAAAAATAAACTCGTGATGACCAATTTGAAGCCATTAGTGCCGCAACACTCCTCCTGGCGCTTCCCATACCACACGAGCTAAGTTTGGAGCACTTTCTGAGCACTAGCATGAAGATGGATGTTTGCAAGAGTTGATGGAAGACGCTGCCTCGACTCCTCTTTTATACAACTCAATCGACACTTCTCTGGTTGACTAGAACTCCCTCCGGTCGCTCGGACCTCCGTCGACTCAACTACAAACTCAATCCTCTGTCAGCTAAGTTTTGACCTCCTGGTCGACCAAAACACCCTTCGGGCACCTCAGCTCAGCCAAAACTTATCTGAGGACCGACTTGTTCAGACTCGATCACGTCGACTTCCGATCGATCGGGCCCTTCCGGTCAACTAGACTTTTAGTTGACCGAACTACCTTCCGATCGATTGGATCCTGAGTCCAGTGACTCGAATCAGTTCCCAACTGGTCCCGTCAGAGCCTTCATCTAGCTGTTGTTTCCTATAAAACAAACAAACAAACAACAAGAAAAACCTAGTACTTGGTTTGACCTAACCTACTAAGTTAACTTGTTTGGAATTTATTCCTCCAAGACTTCTTTCTTTGCCAAGTGTTCAGCTCCCAGCTGACCCACCAGTATGAATTGCCAAGATTAAGCTCATAATTGGTTTCACTTGGACTTATTTGCCAAACCTTCAGCTTCCAACTAACTCCACTCAAACTTATTTACCAAGCCTTCACTTGGACTCCCAACATGAATCCGAGCTTATTTTAACCCTCAAACTATATTAGCCAGAATACTTTAATAAAGATTATAAGCAATTTCAAAAGATTGGTATGAAATTTACTGATTCAAAGAGCTTAAAATCATAGATAAAAAAGCATAATAATCCCAAGAGATAAGTAGAGATGCATTGCTACCTATTTGATATGAATATAAACAATTTCCGTAAACCACTGGAGATATAATTAATGACGGAAAAAAATATTAAAAATTTAATATATCATATTTATCGTATCAAAATATATCAATTTTATGATATACTAAATTTTTTAATATAATATTATATAATACCAAATTTTTTAGTATTAATATCGATATATAATTTATATTAAAAATTTTAATATATGATATCAAAATTTTATTATAAATGATATAAAATTTTATTATATCAAATTTTTTAATATAATAATAATATACGAGTTGATGATTCGATATACCGTATAATAAGATATACTAGTGCCCATGTCACATCAGCGCAAGTCTTTATTTTGCATGTCTTACTCGGGCAAAGGGCATCATTGATAAATATAGAATTATAGTGTGTGATTTGAGCATTATGAATCAAATTACAGGTCTAGTAAAATTCTACAAATAAAATAAACACAAAAAAAAAACACACCTGTAAGAATGGTCCAAATACGAACGTAGAAACATAAAGATAACCCAAAGGACAAACAATCCTCATTTTACTTCATATACTGACAACAATAGAAGCAATCTAGGGCACGCCAAGATTCACACATTTCATACTCAGCGACCATGAATAACTTGATCTGCATCTATGACGAATCCGAGTGGGCCACCACCGCGTAACTCTCTCTGAGAAGGGTTTCGGTTCACAGTTGGTTGGACATTTGGTGGTATGTCAGTTTCAGGTGAATGGCCAGATACACAGAGGGATCCAGTGTCGTCCTGTTCCCAGTAAACTTCAACCATCAGACCTCTCGGATGCTCGGTAGATTCAGTTCCAGGGATCCCAACGAATCTAGCGCCTTTTGGAATCTGCATGAATTGCTAAGAGTGAGCACAGCTCTAATTGTTTCAATTGTCAGAAAACCCCAAAGCTTATAAATGCATGCATAACTAATCCAATTGACCAACATAGATTCTTCTATAGCGAATCATGACTGGCAGGTTGGTCATTTTAGTTTACCATGCTGTCTCACAAATTAAATGATTAGAAAACATACCACCCAAATCTATCAAGAAGAGATTTAAGTATTGAATAAATGATTTGGCCTTTCTTTTATTCTTCTTTCTGCATTTGTGCAAGTTCATTTTAATAAATTTTGATTGTCTGAATTACCGATGATATGAGGCAGAGCAGCCATGTATTATTTAAAATCATAAAGAAACAGCAAAATTTCCTTAATTTTAACCTGAATAGATGATCCGGATGACAAGTTCAGAGTGACCAGGTTCTTCTCAGCCGCTGAGCTTTCTAGTTCAGCTTGTTTAGCAATATTTAGAAACACCTCCTCTAGTGTTGCTAGACCAAGTTGTATGTCGGAAATGCAAAATTCACTTTCTCTATCTTGAAGCTCAGCAAAAAAATTCTGCAATAAAAAAAGAAGTCAGACAAGGACCCATGTCTCAGATGGAGGGTAAAAACAGTATCAAATGAACATAAAATTACAGTGAGAAGCTCCTCCTTTTTGTGTGGGATGACGAAAGTCAAAAACGACTTGTTCTCCTCTTTAGGGTCCACATCAAGCCGCTGTTAATTTCATTTCAATGTCAGATATTCATAGGGGAAACCTTAGAAATAAACATAATTTATAGAATATTGGTTTTTACATCTTTGAAGAATTGCTTCACGAGCTCAAGATGAGGGCCATTTGCAGGTGTATCACCATGAACATTTGGAGTTTGGCCAAGTGAACTACTGTGGAAACTCACATTAGCAATATAACCAGTTCCAAATCTTGATTTAAGCCGTATAGAAGTTCCTATACATCGCAATTTTCCTTTGGCCATGATGGCTATCCGATCACTTAGAATGTCAGCTTCCTCCATGGAATGGGTGGTCAAAACAATAGCTCGTCCTTTCTTTGCAGCTTCTATTATGTCCCAGACATGCCTTCGAGTGATAGGATCCATACCTGTAGTCTGCAACAAACAGGGATATTTTGTTGGAGGGTATGATAAACTTCCTTTAACTAGTAAATGAATAAGGACAAGACATTACCATTTAGTCATGCAAAAAAAAAAAATGCTTGTCATGCATTTATCTTTATGTCTAAATCTGTTAAGGTAAAAAAGAAAAACTCACAAATTCTTTTAATTTTCTTTCATAAAACACAACAAAGAATGAGTTGCTCCATCATATTCATCAACTTACATATAGACACAAGCTAAATTATCTGCCAAATACATTTGCCACATTTGATTACAAGTACACATCCAAAAACTTTGAATACGTATAAAAATGATAAAACACTTTATTGTTTGTGTATTATATCTACACCATAGGGAATTT
Organism: Hedychium gardnerianum; assembly: GCA_038050645.1. Taxonomy (NCBI): domain Eukaryota; kingdom Viridiplantae; phylum Streptophyta; class Magnoliopsida; order Zingiberales; family Zingiberaceae; genus Hedychium; species Hedychium gardnerianum. Next base: position 10,793,442 of record JBBUKS010000049.1, on the reverse strand, counting down.
TGGAGGTATCTCATTTACATCTTTTCAACATCTAAACATCCACTTTAGTATTGAATACAAAGGTCATGGCAATGAAGTTAATACAATCCAAAGAATAGAAAAAGGAACTAACAAAATCCTCATGATCAACAAGTTTTCTTGAATGAAAACAAGAGAATTTTTTTTTTGATTTAACATATTTTTTCATATTTAACTTATGGAATGTTAGAAGGGAATAATATTGAAATGGTGTCGTTTTAATCACATATCATAGCTCCAACATGGAATGATATTTACAACTTATCCACATGAATTAATAGAACAACTAAAGTAGAGACTTTGACGTTTCAAGGGTTACATGGAATACGCCTACACTTTGATGAGGTTACATGTAAATAATATCACCTTTATCATTTTATTCTCAATATACCATTTAGAAATAATAGACCTAAAAAATGGGTTTACTACCATGTAATTATTTTTTAATATATGGCTACACATCGAGACAATATAAACATGGATTGCAAACTCTCTCAATTCTGAAAACCTATTTCTCAACTTCATGACCATTTTTCTTCTTGCACTCTAACTGATAATCAACCCGTACTAGTGGTATTATTCATCTATGCCTAAAAAATATAGGATTTTTCAATCTTCTAACATCCCTAACTAGGTTAGGGTGGAGGAATGTGAGCTTGATAAACACCATCACACATCCTTCCATTCTACTAATTATGAGCAAAGTTATTTTTTTGTCTAATTAATTCTAATATTTTGGGCCAAAGATTTCTATTTTAATGCTTGTTTTCACTCCATTTTGACCTTTTTTGAACACTAATTCTTGTACAACACTAGTTTACTTAAAACTCATTTGGAGATTGTCAATGAATTCAAGAAATTTCAGAAGTAAAGACACGATATCTACTTCCACAAAATTTTATACATTGATAATAGCCTTGAGTATACTAGTCTTGCTTTACTAGTTTATTTGTTTCATAAGCTATCATGTACAAAATCACTTGTGCTTATACCTCTAACAAAAATGGTATCATTGAGCACAAAAATCATCTTCTACTTGATATTGTGGATGCCATGATGTTTTATATGCACATTTCTAAAGCAGCACTAGTTAATAGGGAGACACAATTCCCACCAAATGCCAGATTAGCATTCGTGTTCTTTAATATTCAGTGGTAAACTTCCCTTCTTGTCTATTTCTTAAGCAAATTGTCTTTCATATACTACTAAGGATTTTTTTTATTGTTTATGTTCTGTTCATGCTTTGGGACATGGGCATGATCAGCTCTACTCTAGATCCACTGGTTGCATCATTCTGGGTAATCTTGCACCTGTTGCGATCCAATGATATTTTGTTCATGTCTTTAATCATGCCACATTCTTTGAGACTATACCTTATTATTTAGAGTCTTTCCACTAATGTCCCATTCTTTGAGATTACATCTCAGTTAGTGATTTTGTCAACAGGCCGACCAACATCAATACTTGCTTCATGCATCATTTAACTATTATTCATAGAAAAGGAAAGCGTACTGTGTGCATCCTATTTCTTAGACCCTTTGCACCTTCACCTGAAAAGTCTCTACCTCTAAAAGCTCGATCTCTCTACTAGATCAATCTATTGCTCCTCCATAACAAGTAAATTGACAAGGTTAGGGAGAAAATTGATCAAACTCTTTTCTCAGCTAGTGACTTTGTCCACTGGCCCCCCAACGTCAGTATTTGCTTCATCCATCATTTACTTAACTATTATTCATAGAAAAGAGAAGTGTATTCTGTGCATTCTTTTTTCTTTTGTTTGCTCTACAAATTTAAATATCTTCTTTTCATTAATTTGCTTTATCTGAGTCTCTTGATTCCTGGACTCTTCAATTACCCCCATTTTACAGTGCCAAACATCAAGATTTCAACACTAACATTTTGATACCAAATACTTTTCTCACCTGATAAAAATGAATTCTAATCTTTTAGGGAAATAATCAAATCAATATTTCTCAAATACTTGCAATTTATCTATTAAGAGCATAAATATATAGATTTTTGCTTTTTCTAATAGCTTAAGCTTTTGTAATTAGTGGTTAGTGAATCAAATTTAGCATAGTATAAGCAAGCTTTTAGGATTAGTGGTAAGCCAATCAAATTCTACACCTACTTTATATTCATAGCTTAGGCAATTTTTGTTTGTCCAGTGCACATAAGTAATTGGCATGATGTCTCTTTTTGAGAAAGTGGTCTACCAATTTTTAGGCCTATAGTAATAACCATAATGCATACTCAAGCTAATAAGAGTGACAAACTAAGATATGAGGCCACTAGGCCTGATATGCCATTAGCGAAAGATGAACTTGGGATATTATTTAGATTTTGAGGGCTTTAAGATTTAAAACGAGGAGATTTTGATACACAAATATGGGTTATCAAGTGCATACTTAGTTCCCTTCACCAAGATTAGGAATGGATCCAACTTGATACCATGTTTCCTTATTCCAACCACAGCCATTATACAATCATGGAAAGGTTTAGGAACCTTTGATAACCATAGTTTGCCATAGAAATAAGCCTAAACTAGGCTAAAGGCTTGAGAAACCAACAATGTTCAATGTCAGACTAATTGGTATATCACAGTAGTCTCATCGATATCAATAATGTAAATATATGCCTGGTTTTGGCCAAAGATCGCTAGTGGTAATCTTCAACCTCTTGTCACACATATGCAACTTGTAGTTCATATTGACCGAGTATAAAGTACAGAACACGAAATTGAAATTGAAATTGCTCATAAACATATATGTATTGCTGCTGTAAAAACAGGCAGAAATTAGATTATATGAAGAAGCCTAAGGTATAAATATTATTGATAAAACTAGTTATGAGAAAAAGTAAATTTCCATAGTAACGTACTGGTTCATCTAAAAAGACCATTTTCGGATCTCCAATAAGTGCGATAGCGACACTAAGCCGACGCTTCATCCCTCCACTATAGCTTCCAGATCTAACACTAGCAGCCGCAGTAAGTTTTACCTCAGCTAATGATTTTTCAGCTACCTGTATCAACATAATCCGTAGAAGTATAATACCCTAATTAATTTGAAGAATCAAAAGTCCCCAGAAAAAAAAATAGTTTGCAAATCATAACACTCCCAATTAAAATAAAAATATTTTCTCAGATAAATCTCCCTCAAAATCATACTAATCAATAATGGAAATTATATAAATTAATATAGTAGATATGATGAAATTCAAGGATATTGAGAACCTACCGACTTTATTGTAGATGGAGGCAAACCTTTAATACTTGCAAATAAATGCAGGTGTTCTTTACCAGATAATTCATCCCATAGGATATCAAACTGCCAAAAAAAAAAAAAGGAGCAAAACATCAAAAGGTTATTAGTTTTTGGTTCAACAGTTCAGACATGGATTTTACGTTGAATTAACAGGCAAACAAGACAAACCTGGGGACAAACACCTATCAATCTTCGAATACTTGACATACCAGATGAACTCCGAACAGAATATCCATAAATCAATGCTGTGGGTAAAAAGAATTAACTCATGGTCTTTACTATATACTAAAAAGTCAAAGACAAGAAACAGCTTACCATCTCCTCCTGTAACAGGTGTAATACCAGTAAGACAATTAATTACAGTAGTCTTCCCAGCTCCATTAGGTCCGAGAAGGCAAAACAGCTGATCTTTTGCAAAGCTAACCCATACTCCCTAAAGCTTTCATTTGCTTAATCAGAAGAATTTTAACAAATATATTTGCAATGTTGAAAAGTAATACAACAGACTATTCAGTCCAATGGAGAAAAATAAAAAACACCTTGACAGCATGATATGGTGAAGACCTTTGGCACTTGCAACAACTAATTTTGTTAGTGCCAGCATATGTTTTGGTTAGGCCACGTATTTGAACTGCAACATGTGGATCAACATCTCCATTAGCAGCTTGCTGTTTCACAGCAGTTTCCTCCTCCAAGACATCCTCATCAGTAGGAGCAGAATCATCTAATGGAGGGATTGACTTAAAGCAGCTACAGAGACCACCCTCTGTGATGTAACATGGAGTATGAACTCTGTGAATTTTCAGTAACAAGGGAGCAAAAATTTAGAGCAAAATTTATATGTTCTTACCTACGACCCTGTTTCCATCTTTCCCAGTCCAATATGAGGGGCTCAAGAAATAAAAAATTGATTTTCTCACACCATTGGAGTTAGGAATTATATTGTCAAAGTAGATTGCCAAAAGAAACCACACAAAGAATGTTGATATAAGCCATTTATAGATGTCATCCTGTTAAATAAAGATTGTCAGTTCCTTAATTTCCTAAGTGAGGATTCTACCTATATACTAAGAATGAATTCAGAACATACAATTGTTATCACACAATCGGACTCACGGCTAGGACATTCTCCACGTCTACGCCAACTAATTCCTTCGTCCTCTGAGGTAGCCGTAGCACTACCAAGCAAATCGAGAGCTTTCGCGAGAAGGTTCGGGGGAAACAATGACCATATAACTCGATAGAGAATTGAGAAATTGTCGTCATATGGAAATCCAAAGATTGTGACTAGCTGTATCAAAAAGTATGCTATTTCATTGTCAATTTGCAGAACTATCAGCACTTCCAATGCTTAAGATCATTGGCAAAAGAACTTTACCTGAGTTAGAAAACCATTAATGAATATTGAGAACCCAACAGTAGTAGCTGATGATGACTTACTAATGAAAGCAGATATCATGAAAGCAAAACTTAGCTGCAAAAGGTACAAGCACAAAATAGATTAATAGAATGCCTGAATATTACACACTGGTATGTGAAAATGTTTTCTATAGAAAAAGAATGTACCATATTAAGTTGGAAAAGGAAGAATACAAGGAACAGAACACTGAAGCTGTTATTCAAGAAAAAGTTGAACTGAAACATCATCCCAAAAAGGACAGAAAAAAGTGCTGCCAAGAATGTAAGAAATGCTTCCCATGTAAACCAAGATAGCCAATAAGCAGAATCATATAAACCCATTAAGGACATAGCCTGCAAATTCCATAAGAACAATACCATATTCTAGTTACAAGCTGTAAACTCAGGTAGCTGAAAGAGAATTGATGATGATAATTGTGACAATAATAATTACCTGACGAAGTTTAAGTTCTTTCTCTAGAATCAAAGAACTAATTTGAAATACAAATCCAAACATAGCAATAGCAAGGAAAAAGGTTGGCCCTGCAGTACCAACAGCTGAAAAAGTTTGTGTGGCTGGGTGAGCAAATTCCTTAAATCCCATTGTCCAGTTAAAATTTGAATCTACAGTAAAAATAAAGATCAATGAGTATGACACAATACACTGAAAAAAGTGTAAGAGAAAAAGTTAGTGAATCAAATACTTAATTGGAGCCACAATTATGACCGGGCCTCTTACGGAATCAAGGAACAATATTAATAACTTAATTGAGACATAGGTCGCCATTAAATATCCATTTTGGTGTTCGGATCAAGCAAGTGCAATAAATTGCATATTGGACTTTGGGTCTTACTTCTAGAGATTACCAAAGGAGAGAAAACAATTAATAGCACAAAGAAAGAACGAAAGAAAGAAAGCATTTAATTAAGTTAGCCAACTACAAAAAAAAATCAATGGAAGTATCATCAGATCTGTCAGATTAATCTGATCTTACAGAAGAAATATAAATAATGCCAAACCATACTAGACTTGCATACATATGTCATGGACCAAAATGTTCTCATTGTATACAGAAAGCAAAACTGATTCATGCCGCTCATATCATCTTACTCAGCTATATCCTAACAGAACTGAGGATGTTATAGGCCATCAGTCAACTAATGGACGTTGACATTGAGTAATATCTGTGCTCAATTCAGTAGCTTCTGAAGCTCCTTATTAACAATCACCATCAACTTGACTAGCTGAGAAACAAACACCAACGGTTCATAAATGGGTGAATCCTTATACATTCACAAATAGGTGGGCTAGAATACCCTCTGAAAATCAACACTTCACTCCTAAATGGTGTGTTTGCTAATACAATTCAATAGATTTTGACTTTTCTATATTGACACACAAATTTTAGAATAGCAATTCAATCAACAAGCTTTGCTTAAGCAATGAATATGGTCATTAGCTTTTATTTTTTCCTTTTGAATTTCGAAACAATTAGTTCTAGAGTTATTAAGCATGAATCACCAAGAATTCAAAAATTAACAAATAGTTGGGAAATCTATGCAATACCAACCTCCAATCAAGTGCCTAGAAATTTCACGCTCAGCTGCAATTTGAAGCGGAATTTGAAATTTGAAAGTAGGATCCTCATAAGTTCCTCTTCTACCCACAGCAGTGGAGTTGGTCTGAATCCCATAGCTTATAACAGTAGAATTTCTCTCGACAAAATGCAAGGCACCTGGGCACCTCATAGGATTACTTTCAAGCCAGGCATCCACTTCATCAGGAGTTCCAAAAGACATGACCTATAATATTTATGAGCAGTAGCTCATTTAGAAGTAGTTTAAAAAACTTACAAAAAGGTGATCACCAAGAGCGTGCCAAATTTATTTATTATAGGCCTCCGTTATAAAAGAAAAGCAGATGAGCGATTTGGGCATGAAAAATTATCAACTTTTGGGATGTGACTCATCAATCAACGACAGCATCAATCGGTTATTGTCCTTAAACATCCGTGGGAAAAAGAAAGAAACGTAAAACAAAATTTTCGAATGTGCAACTCGATTCTGAAGAAGCTAAATGGTTTCGATTACAAGGGTACAAAGAAAAAACAAAAACAAAATATTGTGGGTAGAGATTTCAATTTCGACGGCAAAAAGAGAGAAAGATGGGGGAGTTGACCTTATCGCTAGGAATCGGTCGGCCGGGGTTGTTCCTCATAATGGCGGTGACGATAGTGGAGACGCGGGCGCTGTCGTGGCCGCTCCAGAGAAAGTCGTAGCAGGGCGTGTGGATGAAGTACTTGTCCTCGCAGGGAGGGATGGGATGATCGACGAGGGCCTTGGGGTCGTGGACGTTCTTGTAAGCGGTAGTGTCGGAGAAGCGCGACTGGACTGCCTTTTCGATGCAAAAGATGAGGAAGATGAAGAAGAGGGAGGAGAAGAGCTGAAGCGTTGCCGACTTCTTGTGCCGCCATGTCAAGATCGCGTTCTTCTTCAGCAGCGCGGCGTACTGCTGAACCACCAGCGGAAGGCCGCTCTGTAGCTCCATTCCAAGAGCAAGCCTTGGGGTTGCAAACAAGGCACGGAAGATGCCGATGCAACAACGTTACGCGTTTCCTTTAGGACTTTTGGCGTAACAACCTACCGCCGTTGCCATGGCGCCATTTATAGAATATGTCTATTGGCGAAAGAAATCTGTGAATTTTCTGCTCTCGTGGTCTGTTACGCAACTTATTTCATCGATGACGACGATGCGAATGGCCGCCTCTTTCGTCCGCTCACGAATCACGATCGCTAAGTTTTGACTTCAGAAAACCCGTGTCAAAAACAAATTTATTCGACCAAATAAATAAATAATTTATAAGTAACAAATGCAGAAAGTAAACGGAAAAACAAAGCGAGAAATATTTATCCACGTAAATCCACGCTCAACTAATCAAATCTGCAAATTGTTACAAGGTAATTTTGTTTTTCAAAAATCAAAAGAATCCCTCTTATTATTTTCGGATCTTTGTTTATTATTTTTATCAATTTTTTTTTTAAAAAATATCAAAATATTATTTTAATAAAATATTTTTATTTTAACACGATTATATTAACTATAACGGTATGATGGGCGAAATCCGTAAGTACACGACTGTCGTCAAATGATAAAATATTGATCTTTATAAATCAACTAGTTAGAATCACAAAGTATGTTATCTAGATCAATTGATCACAAGAATCGTGAAACAAAGAAAACCTATTAAGAAAAACAAGAGGAGTCTGGAGAGAAAATCAATTTTGGGGAACAATTTTAGGATTTAATTCGACGCGATGATTGTTAATACCTTAAATAGTATTCACTCTTTTACCTCAGTATTGATACGCATTAAGGTGGTATATCTCAAGATACCCGTATAAACTTTTGGAATGATACCGGTGTATCTACCCAAACACGACGTCTATTTTTAAGGTAGTCTTGCTAAAACGATCGCTTTCTCAGGAAGGCTCCTATCACAATGCTCCACGGTCCTCTAGGTGATATCCCCTACTTCATGATGTTGAATCAGGATAAACTCATTAAGATTTATGATAGCAAATGATGTCCTCGTGAGGTTTTGAATTACCTTTGTGAACAAACCCTCAAATCTCGGTCCTTATGGGTCGAAGAGTTGGGTTCACCTTTTGATCATTCCCGACATCCCGTGGGATATGAAAATGCACATTAGTGTCATAGTCATGTATGCACAATCAAGCCGAATCATGAATCAACACATCATATGATAAAAGAAAGACGAATAGATATAAAAGAAGCATCAACAATTCATCGAGTTACTCCATCATCCTAGAATTAAGAATACTAATTCATGGAGATTAAGCTACAACCAAAAGATGAGAAAGAGAATATTCTACAACTCAAGATCAAGAGAGAAAAGAAGAAGATAATGCTTAGTCGTATGCTAGTCGTCATCTTTTGAAGGATCTCCAAGCTTGATGGTGGACGAAATCTCAAACGACTCCTTGGCAATTGCTCTCCTAGGGTTCGCTGTCATGGGAAAACACCTCCTCCTTCAAACATGAATCCCTTGGCCCTTTTAAAGCCCTCAACACATACCAATTTTGTTACGACTTTCCAAAAATATCGAGGTGCCGCCCACATGCCACGGTCGTGTGGCTCTCAAGTCGCAGAAAGAGGGGCTGGACACGATGCTAGAAGGCACAACCAGACCATATCTGGTTATGGAATTTTTCTCTTATTGGCAGCAAAAGACACGATCGTGCTAGAGGACATGACTTACCCATGGAAGTGCTAGAAATCCATTTGCTGTTTCGTTTTGTGTCAAACTTCGTTTGGAGGAACACACCCATGTCATGGGGCAAGACCAGAGCGTGTTCTTTACTGTGAACTCTCGTTCTAAGGCTTTTACTCCAATTAAACTCTAAATTCGCATCTTGTCAACAAAAAGTACAAAGAGCAATTCTCCGAATTCAAAGAGTAAAAATAGTGTAAAAGAGATGAAAGTATGCAAGATATACTCATGTGAAACCTGCAATCTAAATTTATGTATGTGAGAAATGCATTATAATCCCTAGCGAGTCTGTCGAATCCTATCATGTAGTTTCACTAATGAGCAAAGGTAAACGAATTGTCCCAATGTGGCCTAACTGAAAGTTCTCCATGCTCGGTATAAGTGGCTTGACTTTCAAGTTTTAATCATCAATCCTAGTTAAGTCATCATCTAACCATATTCACAATGCCTCTGGCGATAAATACTTACCTGCCACATGCAAGGTTCTTCCCCCCAAGGTGCTATGAATTGTCTACACAAGGTCTCAAAGGAGCACTTGGCATTGAGGAAAATGATAGGTATTTCCTCAGTAATCTAACTCAATTTCAAAGGGGTACTATATCGTTTCCACCCACGACAACTATTTTTTTATCCCATTTTTTCACCGTACACAATTTTTTCTATTTTTTTTCTTTTCTAAAATTTTAATTTTTTCAAATGAGTATCACGATTCGAATGTTTCTCCAGTAACCAAAATGTAGTGAGGGGTCACCTAGGAAACAAAGATACTAATCCAGCTTTATGAATCATAACTATTCTCACATATAAATCAACTTTCAAGATAAGGCATAACATGAAAAGAGATCCTAAGCAAGTAGGTCAACTCCAAAACTCTTTCAATTAAACAATGCTCAAGTCATGCTACTACCGATAGAAGAAAATAGATCACTAAGCATATAAGTATACTATCATAAAGACGTAAAATCTATCATTCTAGAGTCATACTATAAGAACAAACAAATAAATGCATGATGACATGATAACACAATGATATGAAATAAACTAAATACATGATGAAAAGAGCAAAAACTAAGCTAAAAACTAACTATTCTAACTAAAACTAACAAATCCTGATCAAAAACTCCCCTAGATTTGAATTTACCATTGTCCCCAATGATATAAAAATTTATTAAGAAGTGAAATAGGAAATTGACCTTGAAAAATGGGATCCAAGAAGACTTCAGATAACACGACTATGTTTTCCAACATGGCCAAGTTGTGGTTTCCAACAAGGCCAAGTCGTGTTTTCCAACACGGCCAAGTCCTATTTTCCAACACGGCCGGGCCATGTTTCATTCGGGTAAACCAGCAAGGTCTAGCATGACCGTGTTTTCCAACATGGCCAGACCATGCTTCATTCAGGATGCAACGAGCCCTCATGTCCAGCAATGGGCACGACCGTGTTAAGGGACACGACCATGCCATGTTCTCTTCTGGATATTTTCCACTGCCGTGGTGACTACCACGACCAACTCGTGGATGCTCCTAATCCTAAAATAAATCAAAATAAAAAATAAAAATGAGAAACTAAAGTAAAATTGAAAAAAGAACTTAGGTTACCTTCCAAGAAGCGTTTATTTTAGGTCTTTAGCTCGATCCCTATTAGACTTAATCGGGAGTGTCTTGCTCGAGGAAGTTTTTCTCTTCCTCTCTCTCAATGGGCATGTCAAAGAAATATCTCTTCAGTATTTATCCATTTACTTTAAAAGATCCCGACTCTTTACTCTATATATCCACTGCTCCATATGGGTATATCTTTTGAACTTTAAAAGGTCCTGACCATCTTGACTTTAGTTTCATGGGAAAAAGTCTTAGCCTTGAATTAAAGAGCAATACGAGGTCTCCTTCATTAAATTTTCTTCGTACAATGTGTTTGTTATGCTACCGTTTGGTTCTTTCCTTGTATGACTTGGTATGCTCATAAGCATCTAGCCTTAATTCATACAGTTCATTCAGCTAAAATTTCCTCTTTTCTCCGACAGCTTTGAAATCAAAGTTTAGCCATTGAAATGTCCAATAATCTTTGTACTCTAATTCTACTAGAAGATGACAAGGCTTCCCATAAACTAATCGAAGCAGAGTCATACCTATGGGGGTTTTATACGATGTCTAGTATGCCCATAGAGCATCTTCCAATTTCAAAGACTAATCTTTTCTAGATATAGACATAGTCTTCTCCAAGATGCTTTGGATCTCATATGAAACTTCCACCTGTCTACTAGTTCAAGGGTGATACAACATTGTGACCTTATGACTCACTCCATAGTTCTTGAGTAAATTCTCAAACTATCTTTTGATGAATTGAGACCCTCCATCGCTAATAACTTCCCCGAGGACTCCAAATATGGGGAATATTACATTCTTAAAGAACTTGATAATCGTCTTGGCATCATAGGTTGGAGATGGTATTGCCTCTATCCACTTTGAGACAAAATCCACAGTTACCAAAATATAGTTATTATTACCAGATGAAGGGAACGACCCCATATAATCAATTCCCTAAACATCAAAAAGTTCAACCTCAAGAATGTTATTTAGCGGCATCTCATGTCTTCTGGAAATATTTTCAGTCTTTTGATAACGATCACAAGCCAACACATACTCTCGAGAGTCCTTGAATAGGTGAGGCCAATAAAATCCAACTTGTAAAACCTTGGTTGTCGTCTTAACTGCTCCCGAATGCCCTCCATAAGATGAAGAGTGGCCATGGTAAAGAATGTCTTTAATCTCGTCTTTGGGAACACATCTTCGATAAATTGCATCAACAGACTTCCTGTAGAGCAGAGGTTCGGCCCAAACATATTACTTGATATCTGCAAAGAATTTCTTTTTCTATTGGTAGCTGAGATCTAGTGGCAAAATTTCGCATGCAAGAAAAACCTATATTAGAAATTATTTTTCAAGGTTCAAAAAATACTTTTGAAAAATTTTAAATGCCTTTGAAAAATATATTTTTTGTATTATTTCCTTTGGAAATCATTTTGAAATTCCTTGGAAAATATTTTTGAAATTTCCTTTGAAAAATATGTTGAAAAGTTTTGTCTTGGAAAAATATTTTTTGAAAAATGCAAACTTGTTTCAAATTTGCTTTGAAAATTTTGCAATGATCCCTATTTTGATGTGTGTCAAAGGGGGAGAGATAAGTTTAAAGTGAGATGAGAGAAAACTTAGAAAATTGAATTGAAACTTAGATTAAAAATTAAGTGTAAGTTAGTTATATCAAGTTTGATTGAACTTTCAACCTAAAGCATGAACTGATTACTTACCATTTTTGGTAAAGGATAAGTTGTTAAAGTTATCAAATCTCGATTTAGTCTAACTTAATTTAACAATGTGATCTAAGATTAAGTTAACAAATCATCTTGATTTAAGTTTAACTGGTTTAAGCTAAAGTTAAGTTTTGTTAAAAAGCATGTTAAACTTTGGCAAAAAGCATGTTAAATCTTTTTGATCATGATTCAAGTTTAAACTATTTTGGATTAAGTTTGAAATACTATAGAAAGCATGTTAAATTCTATTAAATAAAGGTGTATTTTTCTCTAACTTTAAACTGTATTGTCAAACATCAAAAATGAGAAGATTGTTGGTATAGTTAGCATGATCATTGAACTTGTATTTTGATGTCTAGAAAAGGGTTTAAAGTTAGACATTATGTGTTTAATATGTGAGTTAAGTGTGCAAGTCACTTAACATGAAAAATCCTAATGGTTCAGGAAGACCGGACATTAAACATCAAAAGACCTAGTGGGTCAGGAGGACCGGACACTAGGCAAGGGAGTGTTAGTAGATCAAAAGGACTAGACAGCAAACAAAAGACCAGATAAGCTGATATGGTAGAGCACTTGATGGGTCCGTAGGACCAGACATCAAGTAAGGAAAGTCCTGGTGGGTCGAGCGGACACTAAGTAGAAGAAGTCCAAATAGGTCAATTAGACCAGATGTTTGGTAGGTAAGTAATGTAAGTCCCAGAGAGTTCTTTTGTTTCTGAAGGCAAATTAGGACATGTCCTAGTTGGGACAACCTTAGACGTTGATCCGACTGAAGAAACTAATGAAAGTTTCTATGTTGAGATTAGATAGTTCTAACTATCAAGACTGATTCATGCATAATTATATATCTCTAAATTCTATTTTGTTGGTCTATTATTGTTATTCTTGTTGTGATAACTTTATTTTGTAGAAAAGCAAAGTTTGGGTTGAATGAAGGGTTTGGTCGACCGAACATGGAGGTTTAGTCGACTGATCCCAAGAAGATAGGAACAATCGGATTACGATCAAGGCCAAAATAGAAACAAGGTCCAGTTGACTGATCAAGAGGATCAGTCGACTAAACAAGTTTGGAAAGTGCAGATCGGATATGGTCGCATCAAAATAGTAAAGAAAATTATGGGGTCCAATCGCCTAGATAGGTGTTTAGTCGACTGGACTAGATGATGGATTGAAAAGTGTTGGTGCAATTGACCTCAGGTCAAGGTTGATCAAGCATGAGTTAGGTTTCGATATTTGATCAATATGTTTAATGGTTGAGTGGAATGTCAAGTAGGTCAATGTTGACTAGATATTTGAAAGTGAAGAAGTCTAAGTGGGTCAAGAATGATTGAACACTTGGAAGTTAGAAGTCAAACAAGGAGTTTATAAGGGTAAAGTCTAAGCGGGTCATAGTTGATCGGACATTTGACAACAATGAAAGTCCTAATAGGTCAGAATGGATGTTAGGTGTGTGGGTGAAATTCCTAACCAGTCACAGAGGATCGGATGTTAGGTGTGTGGGTGAAATTCCTAATAGGTCATAGAGTACTGAATGTTAGGCATGTGGGTGAAGTCCTAATAGATCATGTAGGACCTGATGTTAGGCATGAGTGAAAAGTCCAAATAGGTCAAAGAGGATATGATAATTGGCAATGGTGAAGTCCTGTTAGGTTACGGTTGATCAGATGTTAGACATAAAATTGAAAATCCAAACAGGTCAAGGAGGACCGAATGTTTAACGATGGTGAAGTCTTGGAAGGTCAAGGTTAATAGATGTTAGACATGAGATGAGAAGTCAAAATAAGTTGAGGACTGGATGTTTGGTAATGGTGAAGTCCCGATAAATCAAGGTTGACCATATGCTAGGCAAAAAAGTCCTAGTAGATTGAAGTAAATGGAATCTAGGCAAGAAGAGTGTTCAACTTTGGTAAGGATGAAAACAAAGGTATTAATCAACTGATGTTGGTAGAGTAGTTTATTGATGAATCTTAAACCATGAATTCAAGGTTTGAGAGAGATTGTGATATGAATAATCAACTGCTAGTTGTTGACATTCGATTGATGCATCAGTCTGATGACACTGTAAAGCAAATATAATGTTTTGTAGTCGATTCAGAAACTCGATTGATGAGCATCAGTCGACTGATAATGGTAGTGTAGTCAACTATTGCTAAGCTAGATGGAGTCGTTGGGTTGATAGAGAAGAGCAACCTTCAAATTACAGTGGAGCAATCAACTAATGATTAACCAGATCGGGTAACGTCTGGCCCGGCCCCACGGAAGTTTCCCACCAGCCACCAGGGTAAATCGGGAAACGCTAATGGAGGCTCATTCAAATGATCAGTATTCTAAGGTCCGCTTCTCATTGGAGGGAAAATTCCCTGCAATGAGCCGTAGCTGAGATTCGAACCTTAGACCCCTTGATTATCCATTGGAGGGTCTAACCATCGCACCATTGCCCCGGGGGCTGGAGCAATCAACTAAGTGTGCACAAATAGTTGATTGATCGATGGATTCTAATCACGATAGCAATTCTAAAAAGATGATTTTAGTGGAGATTTCATAGGGCAGTTCTTGAAAGGTTTGAGGGCCAGTGCTACTATATTCTAGACCATTAGAGAGAAAACCAAAAGTAACAAACAATGAGAAAAATAAAGATTTTTTATGTAAATAGTTGATGAACATTACATTCGTTTTGATCTTTATCTTTGTAATTAGTTTGTGTTGCTTGGCGTATGATGATGTGCGTGATTCATGCATATATTTTCGATTTAGCAAACATTTATTTCATTACATGAGCATATTTTGCATAATTTCATTACTTTTGCATTTTTTTATCGTTTTAATTCAGAAAACTATTCTTTGTGTATTTGTTTGACAAGACCTAAAGTTGGAGATCAATTTGAGATGAAAAGTCTTGGAAGCGTGCATTCCAATATAATGCATGGTCTGGCCGTGTCCCCTGACATGGACGTCCATCACCTTTGGAGCAAGACGAGCAGCGAAGAGGCAATTGGGGTTTCCAGCATCAAAGATAGGTAGGTCATGTCCCCTAATACAACTGTCTCCTTTGTCCCGCTTGACGAGGAAAACTCCATCACCGAACATGATCTGACTGTGTCACCTGACACGACCAAGTTTGATTGACCGCTAACATCTAGTAGTCCACACGACTTGGCAGTGCTTCCCAACACGATCCTGGCATGGTGGCGGCGATAACCACATTGTCGTGATACAATTACAATTCAGATTAATACCAAACACCCTAACTAGTGCTTTATAGGATAACTTGAATCATCTCTCAAGTAGTGTAGTTGATGCATGATAATCCTAAGATCATGTTTATTTGTAAATAAGGTTTTGGGTTTTCAGATGCTAAATCTAAGGACAATCGAGAGCAATGAATGCAATTGACAAACTAAACTATGAACACAAAGCAATTCATGAAAATAGTAAAGAAAGACGTGCTAATCTAATCTAAACTCCGTGCACCTCACAATCCAAACACATAACGGGAACAATAAGCATTCAAACAAGCAAGATATTTCTGAAATTAAACAAACTAACATGCATCAACAAAAGTACTACACTAAGCACAAGATCAATTGAAATGAACTCATTGAGCGATAACAAACTATTCTAGACTAAACTATCCTACAAGCATTTAATGATCCAAGGAAATAGTAACATAACAAACAATTAAATGCTAACTAACAATGTAGAAATTAAACACTCTAAATTGAATTAACTAAAGCAATAGAAATGTAAGGGGAATTTCATCAAACACATGACGAACATCAATCAAAACTAAGCATACAAAATCTAAAACATAGGAAGCTAAATCTATTACAATCATCCAAACATGCAAGTAACAACCAAGTAGATCAAATCAACCCATTGGCGAAGGAAGCTTGCTAATGGAGGAGATGTAGCGATCCGGATGAAGGGGATGCCATTGGATCCGGCTGCTTTCTGGCGATGGGAAATCCCAAGCTCCAAGAAGAATAGCTTGTCGGCGGCTGTGAATGATGACTGATCGGACGATGGATTCGGATGGCAGTGGAAATAGATGAAGCTGTCGCCGGATTTGTGGAAGAAGGAGCCGCTGTGAGCTTCGGTGGATGAGATGGAAATGAACCAAAAGGGAATCCCCTTCTCCTCTTCATGCCGGTGGATGAAAGACGGTGGTGCTGTTCGGATGAAGGAGCTATAGGCGAGTGGAGGTGGCTGATGTGGGATCGCCAGAGGTGGATGAGGGACGATAGATGACCGGTTGAAGAAGGGAATTCCCGTATCTCTCCGGTGGTGGCTTGCGGTGGAGGAGTCGGCGTCGGGAGGAAGAAGGTGGGTGCTGCCGTCGGATGGATGATGGTGTCGGGGATGATGAGATGGCCTGTAGATGATGGCTGATCGGAGCTGGAAGATGCTGCCTCTCGGAGCTCGGATGAAGGGCTGCTATTAGAGGAGGAAGGAGAGTCGGTGTGGGAGATGAGATCGCGATCAGGTTGAGGAAGAGCCGCCGATTTGAACCAATTCTCAAATGAACTGAATCAGCTTTTTAATTTTGAACCAAATCTCTTTAACCCTAGCCTTGGGTTTAGATTGGCTTAGTTCGATTCGAGTCCATGACTCATCTTTATTCCCTACAAAATCAAGTTCATATTTTATGAATTAATGTCATAATTATATAGGAAGAATTGCATTGAATCTCAAGATAGATTCGAACTCGTAAAACATGATATGAATCAACATTTAATCATATGAGAGGATATAAACATCAAGTATAAAAGTCAAAATAATGTGTTAAAATATTGGTTATCAGGCAACGCCCCTATTTTTTTTAGGAAAGTTGTACCGGACTTGGTAATCTCTTGAGGTTGTAAAAGAACCAATGCGGCCTTTGGTTGAAGTAATGGGGGTTTTCCGTGATAGGGAATCCTATGAGAGAGCCGTCTTCCAAGGAGTCGCAAGGATTCTGTCCACCAAGGAGCCAAGGAGATCTTCTGAAGAAGGCATCGACATTTACGATTGAGCTTTCTTACTCTTCTCTCTTTCATGTGAGTTGTAGAATGCTAACTCCATGTCTTTGGCTTGTATCTCCATTTTCATGGTGTAATTTCCTTAATTCTATGATTAGGGAGTAACTCGATATAGAGTTTACACTTGTATTTTATTAATCTTCTCTTTTATCGCATGATGTGTGTGATACTTGATTCGGTTTTAGTATGCTTACATGTTAATGGTGCTAGCGTGCGTTAACATATCACCGGGAAAAGGGGAAAGACTAAGAGATGAATCTAATTCTCCGACCTATAAATTTTAATCTTGAGGATTTGTTCACGAAAGTAGTTCAAAATCTCTCAAGGGTACCATTGTCTATCACAAAGAATAAAAAGTTTACCCCGATTCGGCATCACGAAGTAAGGGATAGAAGTCTAGGGGATCATGTGACATTGTGACAAGAGCCCCCCTAAGAAAACAGTTGCTGTAGTATGACTATCATGAGAGTAGGGGTCACGTTTGGGTAGATACATCGGTACTATTCAAGAGGAGATATCGGTTACCTTCGGATAAACCACCTTCAAGCATATCAAACACTAAGGTAAAAGAGAGAATTATAATTAGAGTGTCAACAATCATCGTAGTTAAACCGAAGTCCTAGAATTGCTTTCAAATTCGATTTTCTCACAGCTTCTCACTTTGCTTTCTGAATTCGTTTTCTTTCACAACAAATTCTCTAGAGTTCAATTTATTTAGATAGCCTACTTTGCACTTGGACTAGTACTCGACTTCACGGTCCCAGAGGATGATGTTTTCTTATTTGATGACAACTGTGTACTTGCGAAAATCATACATCAAGTTTTTGGTACTGTTGCTGGGGACTGTGTTTAGTTGATATTAGTTCTATTTGAGATTTGGTTAATCTAGATTTTTCAATTCTTTTCTTTCTTCATCTTCTATTGCTTTTTCGACCATTTCTTTTCAGGTGAATAGGTTTCCTTTTATGCGAAAGTTTGATAAATTGAGAACTACTTTGCCAGCAAATTCCAATATTGAAAGAACTTTTCTTAAAAGAATGAATCTACAAAAGAAGATAGAGGCGGAGGAAGAACAAGCAACATCCATCAT
>JBBUKS010000049.1:10758880-10774952 GCA_038050645.1 Hedychium gardnerianum | reverse complement strand
GTTGGGAGTAAATTGGCGTCACACCCTTGGTCCCATCCTTTGGGATTTCTCCCAGATGCGCATTAGCTTTCAACAAACCAGCAACACTAATGATTTACAAGGATCGGGTGCTACTCTAACAACAGAAGTAGCCTCCCTTGCAACAGCTACCCTACCAAAAGTTCATGAAAAAGCACAACGATAAATTCTGGAAAAATATGCTTTAATTTTTAAGGAACCCAACTGTCTTCCACCTTTCCACAGATGCTGCCACAAAATTTTACTTGAACAAGGCACCAACCCATCGTGGTGCGCCCTTATAGATACCCCCATCCGCAAAAAGATGAAATTGAGCGTCAATGCAACAATATGATTGCCAAGGGCCTGATTAGACAAAGCACATCACCTTTCTCTTCCCCGGTTTTATTGGTGAAAAAAGCAAACGACACTTGGCGCTTTTGTATAGATTATAGGGTTCTCAATGAGAAGACGATCAAAGATAAGTTTCCTATCCCCGTGATTGATGAATTGATTGATGAATTACATGGATCTCTTTATTTTACTAAGCTGGACCTCAGATCCGGATATCACCAAATCCGAATGGAACCGGCCAACATTCCTATGATGGCTTTTCACACCCATCACGACCATTTTGAGTTCGTAGTAATGCCTTTCGGGCTCACAAACGTCCCCTCAACTTTTCAAGCTCTCATGAATAATATCTTTGGCCTTTTTCTGAGGAAATTTGTGCTCGTCTTCTTTGATGATATACTTTAAAAATTTACAGTGCTTCTTGGGAGGAACATCCCTGCCATTTGCAGCTGGTTTTTGAGATATTACAACAGCAACACCTCTTCCTAAAAAATTCTAAATGTTTATTTGCTTGGACAGAAATCACCTACTTGTCACATCATTTCTCTTTCAGGGGTAGCCGTCGATAATGACAAAATTAAAGCGGTCCTCCATTGGCCCCAACCTACTACTCTTCGTGCCCTTCGTGGTTTGCTGGGGCTCACGGGGTATTACCATAAATTCATCCAAGGTTATGGAGTGTTGGCGTCCCTTCTAACTGGCCTCTTGCGAATGAACTCTTTTGAATGGAACGAGGAGTGGAATTGACTTTCCAAAAGTTAAAAATCACCTTCACTTCCACACCGGTATTTGCCTTGACCAATTTCTCGAAGCCATTTGTGGTGGATTGTGATGCCTCGGATATGGGTATCGGTGCAATTCTGCAGCAAGAAGAATGCCCCATTGCTTTTTTCAGCCATCCTTTGGCCTAATGACACAAGAAGCTCCTTGCCTATGAGAAAGAGCTCATTGGATTGGCCAAAGCTATATGTCATTGGCATACTTATCTTTGGGGACACAAGTTCTTGGTCCGACCATTACAGTCTTAAATTTTTCGAATATCGAGCCAACAGAAAAAATGTGGCATGCACTTTCACGTCATGAAACCAATAATGGACAGTTGACCGCCATCTCCATGCCTAAATTGAAGGACATCCGATCTAAATACTCCACTTTCCCAGAAATTCAGCACCTTATTCATATGTCACAACAAGGCGAAGGTCGCATGGAATACAAGGATGGGCTTTTATTCTTCAAAGGCAAAATCCATCTCCTTGCTACATCTCCTCTCACTTCTAGAATACTAGCCATAATACATGATGAGTTTCACGAAGGATATCAGAAGACGTTATACCGAATTACACAACATTTCTATTGGCCCAGGGTGAGACGGTAAGTTCACACGTTTGTGCGAGAATGCCCAGTTTGCCAACACAATAAAGTGGAGCATTTGAAACCTGTGGGATTATTACAACCCTTGTCCATTCCTCACCAAGTGTGGTATGACATTTCCATGGATTTTATTGACGGATTGCCTCTATCTCAAGGTAAAACTATATTGTTCGTGGTCGTGGATCGTTTCTCTAAGTATGCCCATTTCACCCCTTTATCACACCCATACACGGTTGTGAAGGTGGCTCGAGTTTTCTTTGATAATATTTTTAAGCTTCACGATCTCCCAGAAACAATAGTTGATCGTGATGCAACCTTCACTAGTTCCTTCTGGAAAGAGCTATTTCGTCTTAGTGGAACACAATTTTGTTTCTCGTCCGCTTACCATCCGCAATCTGATGGTCAAACCGAAGTCGTGAACTGGGTAATCAAGATGTATTTGCATTATGTCACAGGAGAATTTCCAAAAAAATGGGTATATTGGATCTCTTGGGTAGAATTTTGTTACAATATGGGCTATCACATGTCCCTCAAGGCCACCCCCTTCGAGGTTGTGTATGGGAGATCACCTCCCCACCTATTATCATATTTGGCTGGTACTGCTCGTATTGAATCAGTAGATCAGGAGCTCCAGACTCGGGAACAACTTTTGAAGAATCTACGGGAACACCTTCTTGCTGCCCAAAATCGCATGAAACTTCAATATGATTCATCCCATCGGCAGGTACAGTTTGAGAAAGAAGATATGTTGTTGTTAAAGCTTCAACCTTATCGCCAAGTAAGTTTGACGTCCAGGAACCGTTCAAAACTTTCTCCTCACTTTTATGGGCCTTTTAAAATCATTGACCACGTTGGTCGCTTACAAACTCCAATTGCCAGATCACGCAAAGCTCCACCCGTTTTTCATGCATCCACTTTGAAGAAATATCACGGTAGCATCCCTAGCTTCCCCACTCTTCCACCCATACATCAAGAAGATTACATTCCCTCTCCTCAAGCTGTTCTCGACTACCGCTCACATTTTGGACCCTCCTAAATTCTGGTTCATGGGGAGCCGAGGCTTCATGGGAAGACGCAGTAGCTATCATGGAATGTTACCCATCATTCGTGTTTGCAGATTGACCCATTTTTCAAGGAGGGAGTAATGTTATGGACCGTGGGCAAGCCCATGTACCAAAAGAGAATCTGGAGTCTATCAAATACAAGAGATACACACACGACAGATTTAGGGTGCATATCAAGAGAATTGATTCAGCTATAGTAATTGATTTTATTTGAGTCAAATATCTTTTATTTTTAGTAGAATTGAGTCTAATATCTTTTTATTTTTTAGTAAGAATAAACCTTTCTTATTCCGTGTTTGTTTTCTTTCTTCGTCCGGAAGGAACGTCAGTAGTTGTATTTAAATTGCTGGAATAATGCAATAAAAATTATGATTGAGTTTACAAAAGAAATCAAACCCCTAGATCGAGAGGTTCTCTAATTCCAACGAGCCTCAATTTCTCCCTTCCACCATAGGCCGTCAAGGTCATAAAACCAAAAGACAAAGATTGATTCCGTCGACCAGCCGGTAAACCGTCCTGTTACGTGATCCATATCCAAGGGTCATAACAGATATTTCCTAGTCTCATCACAACAGACAACATTCATACATTATATCTGGGAAAAGGAATCTTATGAACTTACGTTGCTTTCTGCATGACCTTCATTGTTGCTGCCCCAGTTCGTACTGCATCAACCGTGTCTGTTGCAACTTTTGCACCTTCCAACATTATCATCTTCAAAAACAAATAGAAAATGGTTATCATGTTTATTACTCATGTTTATTGAAAGAACCTCACAACAATCTGCAAGTCACTCATCATCCACAAGCTGGATTTGTACCTGATCATGAATTCTCAACTGGAAGTTTCCAAGCTGCTCAACTTGTTGCTCATAAAGTCTCTTCCTCTTCAAGCATTGTATAACAGCTAATACAATGAGAACACAGATTTTCATGAGTTAGTATAATGAAAAAAAAAGGATTGTGGCATTCAGAAGGAACTATTGGTTGCACTAACATTACTATTTCACTTCTAAAATGCAACTACAATAATATATACAACAACAACAACCAAGTCTTATCCCACTAGGTGGAGTCACTAGAATTTTGGATTAAGGTATGAGTGCAAAGTACTAACTGATGTCCCTGAAATCTTGGATTACATCCAGACTCCTATAAAACATTAGAGATCAATTATGATCATCTACATAGAGAGAACTATGATCATTAGAGATCAACTATTGGTTGTTAAAGACTTGAGATGACCAAAGTTTCTATCAATTATTCTAGTATGAACTTGGATATTCATATAGGAAAATTCAAGGATAAAATTGGGTCGGGAAGTAGATATTACAGATCAACGTGAACTTTTATGAATCTGTGTAAAAATATTATGCATCTTAGATAACTCCAAAAGAAACAAAAAATTGTTAACTTTGAAGAGTGGCTTTCATTTCTGTAGGTCTGATCAAAAACCCCTTGGCCCACCTATCCAGTATTTGAAATTGATGTTCAACCATGATGAGGTGGAAGTCTTTCAAAAGTAGAACTTATCATCTCATAAAGATTTATACCCATTAAAACAAACATATAAAGCTAGTCAAACAACAGGATTTACTTGTTACATTTTACTATAGGCAGAACTATTTGTTAAGAAAGAATTTTTAGGTAAGTGTAAACTAAACTAGACAGATGATAAAGAAAGAACTAGCAACTAATGAGTTGCAAAAAGTATCAAGCAGGAAAACTAAAACTATGTAATCAGACATAAATATTTACCTCTCTTATTCTTTGCTCTAGTATACTCTTTGGCCCTCTCAATCTCTGCATCAACCTTCTTCAAGAGAACCTTCTCCTTCTTCCAAGCATTTCAAGTGTCTAAAACATGTAAAGAATGAAATTAGTATTAATGATAACTATTGCAACAACAGTAAACTTAGATTTTTCACATTACAGATATAATATCCAAGGATTGAAATATTTACAAATATATGCACAGGGAACAACTTTGAACCTAACCAGCCTATTTCCTCCTGATATAAGAATCTATACATAAAGAATATAATTTTCTAAATACCAAACAAATTTAGGACCACATTTTTAATCAGATTGTAATAATGGCCAAGCCAACTTGATTGAGTTCATGGCTTAGTAGAAAAGCAGATGAGTTTGAATCGAGCTCAATATTAATCCAAATCCAAATTTGGTATTCAAGTTGTTTATTAAAAAGTTTATCAAGCTCAAACCAAGCTTGTGCTTTTGTTGAGCTCACCTAGAAAAAATAATGCTTATATAGTTTCATACCAGAGATAAAGATACAAAATCATAAATGACTTCAAAGTACCTTATAAAAAACTTGTTCATTAACCAGTAATGAGTTTTGTTCATACACATTAACAAGTTGAGCTCAAGTGTTAATCTTATTAGTTTGTCTTGTTGAGTTTGCAAATGTCTCCAAGCTTTTCAAATTTTTGTATTGAGCGAACTTAAATGAGCTCTTACTGAGCTGAGCACATGAACACTGTTTATTTGCAGCACATTTGAACTCAAAGTGTCCATATCATTTTATCCTTTTTCATACTTCACAATTACTTTGGTTCAGGCAATGAAAGGAAAGCTTTATGGTAAAATAGAGATGTTCAGCCATTATAAATGATAATATGTTTTGGGTATTTGAGAGAGTATTCCTTCATTTTAGAATGTTTAACATTATGAAGTGATATGGTAGTAAAGAAATAGAGGCCACAAAAAACTCTGAAGAGTTTGAATCAGTTCCCATTCCAAAAAGATGAGGGTGGGCAAAAAGGGGGAACTGATGAGGTGAAATGGAATATGACCTTATTCAAAAAACTTTCAACTATATAAGTTCTAGTTTTTTTTTCCTGGATGAATGAATACCAAATAAAAAGAGAACATTCAATTAGCCCAATATCCCTTCCAACTTTCTTGGTGATTGAATACCAAGGATACATAAAAAATCTACAAAAAAAAACATTTGATCTATATTAATTTGGCTAATAGTGATGTTGCCCACAAATATAATGGCCAAACTACCTCTGAATATTTGGATCTATGGACTTTATTGGGCAAGTTCTTACAGAATAAATGAAGTAGGCCATCTAAATAAAACTAATAAGTTGGAGCATAATGTGCATAATAGTGAGATCAATTAATAATGAACCAGAGTGGAGGGCTAGAATCACATAGAATTAGGATTAAAAGATAAACCTGATGACATAAGCATAAAGCACATACAAATTTGGTTAATGGTTTGGAAAGAAAGACCACAGAAGACTTGGTTAGAAATGATAAAACAGATAAAATTCGTTTAAATATAGAGGATGATATAATAGGGGATCAAGCCCAAAGGCATAGGAGGATCCATATATAGCTGACGCCACTTAGTGGAATAAAAGCTTGATTATTGTTGTTGTTGTTGTTGTTGTTGTTGTTGTTTGGAAAGAGTATGTCCATAATCACATTCAAGGATTTATGTTTCAACTGAACCAAACTTACTGCTACTATTATCTTGTGACATGAACTAATACTAGAACATGCAAAATCAAGTGGTCCTTATCTGGGGAAAACATAAGATCCAGTATTTTGGAAAACTGAGGTAGACTCCACTGATTCTTTATGCAGGTGAATGATATCTTCTGTGATGTACCTTTACAGGCATTTGATAGCTAAAATTCTATATTTCATCTGGACACTAAGAAAACACATGAAATCATTGTATCAGCAGCAATTACAATTCTTACGCAGCACACTAAAAGGAAGTTGAAAATTTTCTGGCTTAGCAGGAATAATACTTCTTAAGGGCAATGCCTTCATAAAAAGGTGATGGCGAAACTGTAATTCTGTGACAAGCTTCTGTTGTCATCAAGCCATGCATGCATACCACGGATCAAGGCATCAGGAGGATTTCCATTGATAAATAAACCACTATATTAGGAAAAGAAGAAAATTAGGATAAAAGCATTAGGATTTCGGTTTCTGTTTGGTATTAACTACAACCCATGGTTTTTCTCCAGTTCGTTGAAATGATAAAAAATAATATAAAAAAAAACACTATTGTGTTGAAAGACAAACTTACCGAGGTCTTATTAAATAACTTTCACAGATCAGAATCCATGAGACATTAATAACCAATGGAGGATGCGCGCACGCATAAACCAACAAAATCTGGTCAAATCAATGAAAACAAGAAGAGCGAATTAAGTCACCTCATTTAGTTTATCGAGAGTGGCCAATGTAGTGGTTTGCTCCTTGGGATTTCCAAACAGCCTACTAAACATCTTCAATAGTTTCTAAACATTGAGCCTGTTCAAAAAAAAAAAAAAATCGAAAGTTCATTCTTTAATCCATCTAAAATAAGTCTTTTGGGGACGATATAGATCAGGAAAATGAACTAAAAAAGCTAAAATAATTCGATCAAAATTCTTCAGGATCAAAAACGACGCGAACCCCATAAGCGAAAAGTGAACGATCGGCCTTCTTGATCCAGGACTCGACGAGGGTGGGATCGACGTTGAGCGAATTCGAGGCTCCAGAAAAGCGGAAGGGATGAAACTTGGACTGAATTGGAGACGCACAGACGGTGCCCAGTCAGCCGAGAGAGGAAAACATACCGGTCCCGTCCCGAGTGTTACTCGGTAGAAGAAAAAAAGAAAAAAAAATGTTTTAATAAAATCATTTTTTTTTTATCGGCAATTTCCCAAACCACACAGCTCGTTATGTGTTTACCCCAAATCGCATTATTTTGGAATTGTCTTGTCCAAATCGCGTAGCCGGGGTTAAATTTCATTTTACCCTTGTCAAAAATCAACATTGGGTCACATGATCATCCAAAGTAGGGATGATTTAAATAGCAGTCCGAGACATTTCACTAAATCATTCGTGTGTTTTCTCATAAAAAATTTTTAACATCGACCGCCCGCTTCATCGATAAAACCAAAAACTCTATTTCTCACCGATGAAATCGGCCTAAATCCCTACTTTTACTTCACTGACCCTCCTCCATTTAGTGTTCATCGACACTTTCACTAGCCTCGCTCACGCCTCATTGGCGAAACGAAGAATGCTAGCTCTTAGTGCTTTATCGGTGACCGCGTGATTTCTCGATATAAGGCTTTCATCCCTTCAGTTGGTATTTATTCCCCGGAAGAATCAAGTACGAGTGAGGGTTAACCCTAAGACTATAGAATCCTTAATATTTGAAATGTCAAAGAATCCATCATCTGGTGAAAATATTTTGCTCATATGTTTTCAAAAAATTTAAGGAAAATATGTATACTTAGTGTAACTTAATTTCATACAAGTTATGTAATTGAATTGACTTAAGCAGTATCATATAGGTAGGTCCTCGAGCTTAGTTAAAAAATGCATTGTGAACTAGATCATCGAGCTCAATATTATCATCAATTAGGAATAATGTTTGCAAATGGTTCGATCTATAGAATCAATTACTAGGACTATTGGTTGTCATATATAGTATGTATTTAAGTTTATTAATTATATCTAGATGAATTGACTAAAAAGTATAATTTATTTTGACTTTTGTGTCATATTTTTTACCATTGAAGAATTGGCTAATAGAGTGGTGTTAGTCTTCTAAATAGTTTAACTTAGTTTGATGAATACATGTTATTGAATGATTATTTACAAAGCTCGAATGTTTTATTTGTATACTGCAGGAAATACAAACATCTACATCTACAAAAAGCTAAAAAATGATTTATCATGTATGGAGTAGAAGTTACATTGGATGAGTAAAATAGGTCATTTTAATAATGTTTTTGTCAAACTTTGTCCCCAAGGGCAATGGTGCAATGCTTAGGCCCTCCAATGGATAACTAAGGGATCTAAGGTTCAAATCTCAATTATGGCGCATTGTAGAAAAAAATTTCTCTAGTGAAAAGCAAGCCTAAGAATGTTGGTCATTTGAATGAGCCTCCATTAGCGCTTCCCGATTTACCTTGGTGGCCGATGGAAAACTTTCGTGGGGCCGTACCGGTCACTTCAGGTCCAACGTTATCCGACCTGGTTAATCTTTTTTTTTGTCAAACTTTCCCAAAAGGTAAGGGCAAGGGCAAGGGAAAGGGCAAGGGAAAGAGACATGTAGGAGTAATGCTCCATGAAAAACACATTAGTATTATAAGCAGTAGCCCCTTTGTGTATTTCCTTAGCATATCAGAAATTCCACTTAGGAGATTACTAGTTAACATATTTGAGAATTGAGATTCAGAAGACAATTTCTAAATTTTACAATGTGGGTGTGACCTTCACAACTAAAGACGTAGCATCGTTGCTTGGAATCCAAGATAGAGGCATGCATGTAAATATGTGTTCCAATGTTGTTTTTGGAAAATTATATAAAAGATCTTTTGCAAGGAAACAACTAAATTGATCCAAATTGGAACACCTAATGAAGAAATATTATCTCCGCGTGGAATCAGATGAAGATGTTAGGTCATTGTGTAAATTTTATATTTTGTATATATTTTCTTCTGTTTTATTTGCTTCTTCTACATATAAGCTACCTATAGGAATTATAGATATTATCAATGATACTGACAACCTAGAAAATTATAATTGGGTTGAGGCAATATATAATTATATGACACCTCAATTTTATATATTTGGAGAAGTGTTTGCTGCAAAGACACATATTGTTATGCTGCCTGACATGAAGAGATTTGTTGATCTAATCTTAAATATGTAGTTATTTGTTTGCATAAATAGCTAATAGAATCCAATGATTTATTGATTAAATATGCTTGGTTTCTTGAGTATGTCCATATTCTACGACCAAGCAATATCATAGGACCGAGAATAAGCAAGTGGAGGTCTTCTTCTCATATTAATAAAGTAAGGGCTAAGTTAGAATGACTCTAACCTCTCCAGGTAAACATAAGGTGTAATTGTAATAATGCTACAATCCTATTATCTATGTACATATTTGTTATTTGAGTATCTATTGTTACTGATTATTTAGATTATTGTTGATATTCTCCCTACTTGATGTGTTGCAAACGCGGTTGTCGTCAAGTAATAAAAAAATATCGATTCACAGGGATTGAAAAATCAAGTACTAATTGAACAAGTGAAGCAAGTTATCTAGAAGGTCGCAAGTTGTGAGAATTCGCACGAACGAGAATGAGAACGAGTCAAACGCAAGCAAGAAGTCATAGAAGAAATCTTGGATTGGGGAACGATCATAGGACTTTGGTTTCACCTCAATGATTGTTAACACCCTAAGATCTATCTTACTTTCCTACTTTTGTGTTTGTTCACATGCAGGCGGTCTTTCCCAAAATATCAATATAAACTTTTGAAATTATACCAGTGTATCCACCTAAAAAGCGATGCCTACTTTTGGGGCGACATTGTTAAAGAACCGGTTTCTCAGGGAGGCTCATGTCACGATGCGCCACGGTTCCCGAGTTGCCTTCCCTTACCTCATGAGGTTCTAGACTACTTTCGTGACCAATCCCTCATGTCTCAATCATTTATGGGTCAGAGATTTGGGTTTAACTTTCAATCCTTCCCCGCGTCCCATGAGATTTGAAAGTGTAGGTTAGTGTCACAATCATATACGCACAATAAAGCCGGATCATGCAACAAACATATCATGCAGTAAAGGAAATTCAAATAGACTTATAAAAACATGTTCAAAAATACATCGGGCTACTCCCTTATTCTAGAATCTAGAAAACTACTTCATAGAGATGGAGTTACAATCGAAAGACATGGATTCAAGAAATCTACAAGTCAAAACACGGATGGTAGAGAAGAGAAAGCTTAGCAAGATGGTTGTCGATGTCTTCAGATGGTTCCCCAAGATCTAATCTGTGGACGAATCATTTCGATAGCTCTTGGAATGACTCTAGGGTTTCCTTTGACAAGGAAAACTCTCCTCCCTATATCTGGAGGCTTCAAGGGCTATTTTATATCCCTTCCAACCATTAAAACGGTTGGAAACAACCCAACCATCAAGGTAGAATCAGCACGCCACGGCTGTGCCTAGGTGTGCTGCACTTGGCGGATGGGTCGAGATCGGATACAGTCGTGCCATGAGGTACGACAAGACCATGTCCGACTTAGTTATGAAAGGTACAACCATGCCAGGGGGCATGACCATGCCGTGTCAAGGAGAACGACCATGTCGTATCTGGGGGCACGACATGAAAACGAAGAGGCATGGTTCTGCCAGGGGCATGATTGGGCTTGGGGGCATGGCCTGCCCATGTTGAGTAAGGCAGGATGGGCATGACTGTGTTTGGGGGCATGACCTGCCCGTGTCAAGGGATGAAAGACTCGTTTCCACTTCATTCTTTGTCTACTTCATCTTGAGGAACACGCCCGTGTTTTGGGATACGACCAGAGCGTGTTCCTTGCATTGAATCTATGTTCCAAGGCCTTTGAGTTCCAATTTTGCTCCATTTTCATGTCATGTCAAAGAAAAAGTGCAAAGAGCAGATCTCCGAATGAAGAGAGTGAAATCAATGAAAACAAGATGTATGTATGCAAAATTTGCTCATGAATGACACAAAATATATGCAAAATAATACTAAAAATCACGTATGAAATACACACATCAATACTTCATGTAGTTTCATACAATAATGCATCATAATCTCTAGCAAATTAGTCTAATCCTATCATGTAGTTTCACTAATGAGAAAGACAACCAAATTATTTTAGTATGGCCAAACTGATAGTTCTCCATGCTCAGTGCAAAAAGTGGCTCAACTCTTTCTAATTTCAACTTTTAATCCTAGTTAAGTCATTATCAAAACATGTTCCTAATGCTTCTGGTGATAAACACTTATTTGCCACATGCAAGGTTCGTTTCCCCCAAAAGTGATATACACAATCTACACAAGGTCTCAAAAGATTATTAAGTATCAAGAGAAATATGATAAGTATTTTCCAGTAACATAACTTGGTTTCAAAGGGGGTACATTATCAATTTCCACTCACGACAACTATTTTATATCCCATATATATTTTTTCTTTCAATGTGCAAAGAAACTTTCAAAAAAAATCTCATACTGTCTTTCTCTCTTTTTCTAAGATTTTAATTTTTCTAGGTGAGTACCATGATCCAAATTTATACAATAACCTAAATGTAGTTAAATGGTCACCTAGGAGACAAGAAGAGTACTGGTCTAGTTCTATAAATTATGACTATTTTCAGATATATCACTATCAAAATTAAGCATAAGTGTAGAGAGTTCCTAAACAACTAGGCCAACACCAAAACTCATATGATAAAAATATGCTCAAGTTATGCTACTATTGATAGAAGAAAATAGATCACTAAATATACTAGCATACTATCTCAAGAACACAAAGTCTATCATGCTAATGTTGTGTTATAAGAAACAAACAAATAATACCTAATGACATATAACATGATATGATGCAACAAAAGAAAAATTATTATTATGCAAAAAGAAACATGGCAAAAACTAAACTAAATACTAACAAAGCTAACATATATACATTCCCTCATACTTAAACTTTTTATTATCTCAATGAAATTTTAATATGGAGGAGGAGAAAATTTAGGTAATTGAGCGAGATTACCTAATTGCTCGTGCTAGCCATACATTATGTCGATTTGCTAGCTTATCCTCTGCATCAAAGCTTGATGCTCCTCCTCTTGCTGCCACTGCTGCTCTTGGCATCGTCGATGTGTTGTTACGACTTGAAAGTAATCAGTGGCCTATGCATGACCCGTGCATTGAATTCATCCGTCCTCTGAAAATGTTATCGCACCTCTTGGTACTGCTCATCTGAGATGTGCCTCTGCTTATTCCAAAGGCATCTCTGCTCAGTATTCTCCTCATGGAAGGCGTCAAAGGAGGTACGAAAACCAGAAAAGTTGAACCTAGAATGACCTACAGAAGAATCACCAAAATCAAAAGAATGTCTAGAGGATTCAAATCTAGAGGACGGAGATTTAGAGAGCTCCATGGGGGTGGTGCTTCATTAGTCATGAGTCAATTGGCTCTATTTTGGATTGTGGTGTGCTCGGCATTGGGCAGTATAAATGGTAGATGGTCTCTTAAAATTAAACTGTAGCTCTCTCCATCCCTACAAATTATTTTCATCACCATACAAGCCTCAAGATCAATTCTTGAATTGCCATGAATCACTTCAAGTTTATTCAGGTTGCATCCTAAAGTCATAGCAATTCGGGTAATTAATCCTCCATAAATAATTGTTCCTACCAAGACTTTTCCAATTTTTACTAAATGTCGAATAAAATGGGATCCCATATCGATATTAACATGATTGATCGTGGACTATAGACACAACAATTCAATCTAACACACCACACTCTCGCTATCTCCACTCCCCAAGATTGTATGGCTACTCGGTGGAGGTAGCGAAAAATCAGATTTAGAAGGGTTCTGGCTTTGGATCGGAAGGAGTCGTAGTGTAAATTGTCGATAATATTTTCCCAAAAGTAGTAATCGTGAAAATCACTAGGAGTCCTCCTCTATCCCCCAGATGGTAATTCATAACACATATTGAACCCATCCAAAGTCCACTCATAATCCTTGTTGAACATTCGAAAATAAATTCTTCCTTCTCCGGTCAAGACATTTGCTTCTACGAAACATAGGAACTCAAGAGTGACTCTAGGGTAGGTGGGATATTTTATACTCATTAAGGTGTCCCACCCAATTCTATAAATCATCCAATAAACATCTTCCCTAATCCCTAGGGATTCTAAGGCACAATCATCTGCATATTGGGTACTAACAATCTTACGTTTAATAAGCATATCAAAATGATTCTTATGATCAACATTTCAAAAAATAATACCATAAGTATTATCATTCCTTCGTCGCGTGCCTTACACTTTCCCTTGTCTTTGGCCTTGTCCTTTTCTTTGTCTTTGTCACCCCCACTCGAACCACCTCCGAGTTTTGTCGCTTAAGCATTTTGAGAAAGCTTAGACAAGAGAGGTTTTAAGTAAAGGGGGTTTAGGTTAGAAAAGAGAAGAGAAAAGAGTAGAAGGGAGATATCAAGAAGAGGATGCCCCTTTCCTTGAAGAATAAAAGAGACCATAGGAGGAAGAGAAAGAAGAGAAGGGAGGTTCTTCACTTGAAGGCTCGGATTGAAGATGTGAGAAAGAGAGGGAGGAGGCTTCATCCTTGCTTGGAATAAGGAGGAGAAACCTAGGATTTTGGGAACAAGGGCTCTTTGAGAAGGAGGAAGAAGAAGGAAGGAGAGATCAAAGGCTTTGGGAAGGTTTTGGAGCTCTTCATCTAGGTTTAGGGGAAGAAGTAGAAGTGGCGATGGGCACGACTGAAAATGGGGAAATACATCTTCAAAAAGGGGTTAAAAGCATGAGGGGACGTGACATGGCCATGCCACACTCAGTCATTGTGGGCATGGCCTTGTCTTGGGGCATGACATAGTCGTGTCCCATTCGACAAGTTATGGCATGATCGTATAATTTTTTTTTAAAGGCTAGGAGCGAGCACAGTCGTGTTGGTAAACATGACCCTGCCGTGTCTAAATTGGGGCATAGAGGTATGAGGCACTATTGGGGTTGCAAGGTTACAAACAAATTCTCACATTGAAAATACATGGAAAAGATCATGGACTTATAAGGGAAAGATATCTCCATTGGTATGAGGTCTTTTGGGTAAAGCCCAAAAATAAAATCATTATGGCTTATGCCCAAAGTGGATAATATCATCCATTATGGAGATATCTAAATTTCTAAAGTCCTAACAATTGATATCAGAGTCTGGACTGCCAGAAGGTCTAACCGCCGATTATGCACAAGAGTTATGGTCTAATCGAGTCATGTGAGTAGAATATTGACCTCAAACAAAGAAAGTGGGGGCTTTCGTATCTGGATCAAGAGGACCAAACACTAGGCAGGAAGTCTTGGTGGATAGCCAGGCAAGGAAGAACTAGTAAGTAGGTCGGGTGGACCAAAGGGCAGGAAGACCTTGTGGATCGAGAATCGGACGTCAAACAGATAGGTTTTCTACTTGAGGGGGCCCCTATGTTGCTTCATTTGAGGGGAGATTGTTGGGGTTGTAAGGTTGCAAATAAAGTCCCATATTGAAAATATATGGGAAAGATCATGGACTTATAAGGGAAAGATATCTCCATTGGTATGAGGTCTTTTGGGTAAATCCCAAAAATAAAATCATGAGGGCTGAGACTCAAAGTGGACAATATCATATCATTGTAGAGATATCTAAATTTCTTCGATCCTAATAGGCACAACCATGTTGTATGGCACGGCTTGGCTCTATTGTCTTTGGGAGAAGTTGGCATGGTCGTGCTTGGCAGCACGGCTAAGCCATGCTCAACTTTGGGCATTGTGGCACAATCGTGCCTGGGGACACGGCCTGCCCCTATTTATTGTCGGTTTCCTTCCCACACCCATGGTGATTGCCACAGCTAGCTTGTAGGTGTTCAAAATGAAAGCTAAGATTGGAGACAAAAAAGAAAAATGAAAGAAAAACTTGGGTTGACTCCTAATAAGCGCTTATTTTAGGTCAGAAGCTCGACCCCTATTTGGTTTCAACTTAGAGCTTTTGCCTTGAGGGGATTGTGTTCCTCTCCTCCGTGGCACATTCCATCTTGAGGCTCATTTTTCATCCTACCTCTCTCCAGAATGATGTACCTTTCTTGTTGGTTCTTCCTTTCGACTAACCAAGCTTGGTGCTTCATCCGGTGGTCGCTCTTTAGGTGCTCTTCTTCTTCTTCGGCTGGATGCCATCTATCCTACAACACATATCCTTGGCATGCAAAAAGTTAGAAGCCTTAAACAAATTTAATTCAATTATGTCCTCTCCTACTGTCAAATAGAGCTTATGATTTTTCACATCAATCACCGCTCTGGCGGTGGCTAGGAGAGGCATCCCTAGAATGATTGGGATTTTTGGGTCCTCGTCTATTTCTAGGACTACAAACTCAATAGGTACAATGAAGCTACCTACTTCTACTAGCACATCCTCTAGAATACCCAATGAGTATCTACTAGAAGGGTCAGGGAGTTACAATGTCATAGTAGTTAACTTTAAATCTTCTAAACCAAGTTTCTTGCAAATCGAATAAGGCATAAGACTTACACTCTCACCGAGTGTCACGCCCCGAGAGGGTATTTGCCCGACGAAAATCGGACAGCACCTCCCCTGTACGGCGGACAATATTTCACATATACATACTACACTAAACAATAGTGCCCAACACGGGCACGTATCTCAACATAAAAGACAGTAAATAACCACAACCACGCATAAATAGTTCAAACCTCATACC
>JBBUKS010000049.1:10726009-10748997 GCA_038050645.1 Hedychium gardnerianum | reverse complement strand
ATCGAGCAAGTCTCTCTCAAGTGTCAGTGATATGCATGCTAGAGTGTTTTTTGTTTTTTTTTTAATAATTTAAAATGACTCCTGTAAATTTTATTTATTTTTTAAATGACGACAAATTTTGAGATGGTCTAAATTTATTATTATTATTATAATACTGTTTCCTTCTCTTTCCTAACTGGTTTGAATTCTGCTTTCTCTTTCTCCCAACTTGTCTAGGCAATGAATTCAACCTCTTGGGGCATCATCATTCTCATTTTGTGAAATATTTAATCGTATCGTATGAGTGTACATTTTGTATTTATTTATTTTATTAAAATGACATTTCAATTACTAGTCCCAAGTGAGAATAGTAATTAACCAAAAAAAACTCATTACTCAACATCATTAGTAAATCTTTAATTGAAGATAATGTGTATTGAGATAATTGTCGATATAAAGATCTCAACACCGTGATTGTTTGGATGTGATTTTGACACAGCACAGTAGTTGCGGAGTGATGATTCAGTAATATCGATCGAAGAATCGAGTCGTAAGTTTTATTCCCAAGCTATGGTTGACAAATTCTTTTATAAGGCATTGGGGGCACCTCCCATAACCGAGGGTGCCTCAAGTGAAGCTCATCTGATCCAAGAACTTTGTTGTTTATCCTCTCTAGGGCGCCTCCAATCGGTTGAGAACGCCTCAAGTACTGAAACTTCATTCTCGAAGTTTATCGTCTGGAATATACTATTCACCCGAGGCGCCTCCGTTCATCCGAGACGCCTGGAGTATTGTTCATCTCATTTTGATTTTCACTTCAAATTCTTACAAAACATGTTAGTACAAAAATACCTGCAACATGCATGAACAGTTATATTTTTATGACTTAAATCTTGTCTAACCAAGATTATGATCTAGTCTAAGTCTCAATTTAGATTTTCAAGTTGGATATAAGTTGGACCAATGCCTACAGTCCCATTAGGACTCGTCCTCACTAGATATCTCTCCTCTAGTTGTTTACCTTACTTACCATTTGCAAAAATGACTTTACTTGACGTCTGATCTCCTGACCCACTAAATCTTCCTGTCAGATATCTCATGTGGATTTCAGCTAGTCGTCTAGTCCTGTTAACCCGACTGGACTTCCTGCCAGATATCTAGTCCTCTCTGACCTATCTAGGCATCTTGTCAGTTATCTGGTCCTCCTGACCTAACTAGACTTCAATCTGGTATTTGGTCCTCTGGATCTGTCAAGTTAATCTGCATATTAGTCAACATACATTAGATCATAACATGACTTAACTTTGAGCTTTTAATAATATCAAAATATAAGTTCGATTATGGTATTCCCTGTACTGACAATCTCTTCCTTTTTAATGTTTGATAATCTGATTCAAAGTTAAGTTAAAAGATATAAGATAATCCCCTCAAATTAAACTCTCCCCCTAAATTTAATATCTCTGAGATTTTTCAAAAATTTTCTAACACTTTACTTTTACTCTCATTTTTTCCCTCTTTAATACACATCAAAAAGATTAAGATCATTACATAATTATTCAAAAACTAATTTTTAAAATGATACATTTTTCAAATTACCTCCAAGACAAAAATGTAAAATAATTATTTTGCACTTAAAATAATTTTCATGATGAAAATGTATCTGTGAAAATATTTGTCATGATAAGAAATGAATAAAGAATATTTTACACTTAAAATATTTTTCATGATAAAAATATATT
The DNA here is from genome assembly GCA_038050645.1 of Hedychium gardnerianum. Taxonomy (NCBI): domain Eukaryota; kingdom Viridiplantae; phylum Streptophyta; class Magnoliopsida; order Zingiberales; family Zingiberaceae; genus Hedychium; species Hedychium gardnerianum. The sequence continues at coordinate 10,747,279 of JBBUKS010000049.1, read as the reverse complement.
TTCAGAAATATTTTCAAATAGAAAGGTTTAAAACCAAAATCTTTTCAAAAAGTTTTTTTAAAGATTTTTTTAAGAATAAGATTTTCCAAGTTCTAAAATGTTTCAAGAATATGTTAGATTTTCCAAGTCTATGTTTCAAAAATAGATATTTTCAAAGTTATTAATTTTCAAAAAAGAATTTATAACAAAAGATTTTGAAAAGAAATTTAACACTATTTTGAAAGATAAGGCAAAAAGAGTATTTTTAAAAATTATTTTTAAAGCAAAGATTATTTTAATATAATTTTCAAAGGGACTACGACTAGCTTTTGAAACTTCTAAAAAAATTGAAAATTTTACTCAAGAAATATTTTTCAATCAATTTTCAAAATTATTCTCAAAACAATAATGCATTTTCAAAGGTAACTAATGCATTTTCAAACTTTTGAAAGTCAATAAGAATATTTTGTTAGGAGATTTCAAAGGAATTTTTTCAAAAGATAATTTTAAAAATTTAAATTCCCCCTTAATCTTACATTCCATAGGACATCCTTGTTATCCAGATTGATCATATTTCTATGTGTCTAGATATTCAAGAGATCATGGTTGACTTGAGGATCTAGATGATAGGTGTTGGTCAATATTTTTCAACGATATAAAGAAACTAATATTAAGAAAATTAATATAAAGTTTTCAAAAACATTTTTAATGTATTTTTAATTAATTAACTTAGAATCTCAATCGTTCTAAATTTTCAAAGAGGTAACCTAATGTGTTTTGAGATATGCTTAATTTTAATTAACATGAATTGTCTAAGGTAGAATTATTTTGATTAATTTCAGATTAAATTGTATTATTCAAATTAATTTTATTTTGAATGAATATAACAATGAATTTATTAAGACTTTGATTAATCTGTTTTAGAATTAGATTGATTTGATCATGATTAATTTTCTAGATTAATTAAAATTTAATTATTAAATTAGATTATTTAAATTTGGATTATTTAAGTTAGAATTTTTAATTAAATTTGAATTATTTTAATTTGATTTGAATTAATTAAATTCAGGTTAAGTAATTTCAGATTAATACAAAATTGTTTAAGTTAATTAATTTTGGAATAAATTAAAATTGTTTACGTTAATAAATTTCAGATTACTCAATTTGTTAAGATTAAGATGAAGTTTAAAATTTATTTCGAATTAAGATTGATTTTGAAATAAGTTAAGAGTAATGAATTAAGTTAAAATTAAGAATTAAGTTTAAAAATAATTGAGAATTAATTTCGAAGTAATTAAGTTAAAGGAGGGTAAACTTCTCAACTTTATTAATTTGAAAGTTAATTTAATTATTATACTCACTGACACTTGGTGGATAGATACTGATGCTACTACTCACATAAGTGTCAGGGTTGTCTTAGGAGCCGACTTCCGCTTGATGGTGAAAGATATATCTATACAAGGAATGAAAAAAGGCTAAAATCGAGTCTATAGGTGTTTTTAGACTTTACTTAGGAATTGATGTCTATTTAGATTTTGAAAATACATTTATTGTACCGTCTTTCAGACGAAACTTAATTTCAATTTCATGTTTGGACAAATCAGGTTATTCTTGTTCATTTGGAAATAAAATTTTCAGTATTTTCTTTAATTCAATGTTGGTTGGCAATGGTTCCTTCGTTGATAAATTTAATAAATTAAACACCTTAACTCATTCGGTTGACAACGTAATTATACATAATATAGGTACAAAATGTAAATTGACTGACGAAAGTTCTTCCATATTGTGATGTAGGTGTTTAGGACATATCCAAATAACGCCTAAAAAAATTAATGTCACATGAAATTCTCAATTTCCTTGATATGTTAGACTTTGATGTCTGCATTGAGTGTGTTAAGGGGAAGACCGCTAACAAAATAAAATAAAGGGGGTTAGTCATTGTAGTGACATTTTAGAGTTAATACATATGAACATTTGTAATCCATTCCTTAAGGCATCTTGGAATGGACACACATATTTTATTAGCTTCATAGATGACTACTCCAAATTCGGCTATCTATACCTTATTCATGAGAAGTTGTAATCTCTGGACATATTCAAAATTTTCAAAGCCGAAGTTGAACTAGATAAGAAAATTAAGGTCGTCAGATCCGATCGTGATGGTGAATATTACGGTCGATATGATGGATCAGGTGAACAACGTCCAAGATCTTTTGCGAAATACCTTACTGAATTTGTGATTATACTTCAGTATATCATGTCTGGTACTCCCAGTTATAATGATGTATCTGAGTAACGCAATCATACCCTAAAAGATATAATAAAAAGTATGATGACTTTTACTTCTTTACCGGAATCTTTGTGGACACTAAATATTACAGTTTACCTACTTAATAGAGTACCTAGTAAGGCAGTAACTAAAATCCAATTCAAGATGTGGATGGGTAAGAAGTCTAATATTAGGCATTTATACGTCTGAGTTTGTCCAACTGAGACTAGGTTATATAAGCCTAATGAAAAGAAACTAGACTCAAGGACAATTATCTGTAATTTTGTAGGTCACTCTGAGAAGTCTAGGGGGTATAAATTTTATGATCTCTCTAATAGATCCTTCTTCGAAATGGAAAATGTCAAATTCGTTAAAGACAGTGGGAGCGCTAAGGTTAGAGAAGTATCTTTTGAGGAAAGCATTAGTGATCCTCTTGTGGTCACTTCCAGTGCAATAAGTACAAGTATGGTTGTCATACCTTACATTATGGATATTGCACATCCAGTAGGAGTAGTGAAGCAAGATATTCTCGTGTCATCTCCAATGCAATTAGAGGAATCTTCTACTGAGATTGAGATACTACCTCAAATTGCTGAGCAAATACCTCAACCACCTCAAGAAAAGATGTCTCTAAGGCGATCCACTAGGGAATGGAGATCCACGGTTACCCATGATTATATTTATTTCCAAGAGCATAATTTTGACATAGGATTGAAAAGTGATCCTACATCTTTCCAAGAAGTCAAACAATGTTCTAATCCTGAAAGGTGGATTAACATCATGCAAGAAGAGTTGAAGCCTATGATAGACAATGATTTGAGAACTTGTCGAATTACTTGAAGGTAAGAAACCCCATTAGTTTAAAATCAAACAAGATTCAAGTGACAATGTCAAAAAATATAAGACTCGTCTTGTTATCAAGGGATTCACTCATAAGAAAGACATTGATTACAAAGAGACTTTCTCACCTATGTCGACCCTTAGGGTAATTATGGCTTTTATAGCTCATTATGATTTAGAGCTACACCAAATGAACGTAAAGACTGTATTCCTCAATTGTGACATTGAGGAGTCATATATATGGTACAACCGAAGAACTTTGAATCTAAGAACTCAAAGCGCCTAGTATATGGATTAAAGAAGTTCATTTATGGTTTGAATAGGTGTCCCGTCAATGGTATTATAAATTTGATCAAGTGGTTATCTCATTTGGATTTAAGGAAAACCTTGTTGATCAGTGTATATATGTCAAGTTTAGTGGGAGCAAGTTTATTATACTTATCTTATACGTGGATGATATATTACTTGTTAGCAATAATAAAGATCTATTGTATGAAACTGAATCATTTCTATCCAGTTATTTTGAAATGAAAGATCTTGGTGAAACATCCTTTATTTTAGGCATACAGATATGTCGTGATCGTTCAAGAGGTATTCTTAGACTTTCATAATAAGCTTATATTGAAAAGGTGATAATAATGTATGACATGCAAAACTGTGCATGACACACCTATGTTTAAAGGTGACAGATTCAATCTACAGTAGTGTCCATGACTTGAACTTGAAATAAAGGAGATGAGACAATTCCCTTATGCCTCAGCTGTGGGAAGTCTCATGTATGCATAGATTTGTACACAACCAGATATAACATTTATAGTAGGGATGTTAGACAGATATGTAAGTAACCCAGGACTGTCGTACTTGAAAGCGGTAAAGAGAGTAATGCGGTATTTGCAAAGAACTAAATGATGCATGCCCATGTATCGGAGGTCAGATCACCTGGAGGTGATTGGATATTCAGACTCCGATCTTGATGGATGCTTAGATAGCAGGAGGTCTACTTCGGGCTATATTTTCATGCTTGCTAGAGGGGCTATATCATGGAAGAACATCAAACAGATGCTAGTAGCTACTTCTACTATGGAGGTAGAGTTGATAGCATGCTATGAAGTATCCAATCACGAAATTTGACTGTGAAACTTTATCATAGCGTTACAAATCGTTGATGGCATTAACAGACCATTGAGGATAAACTATGATAATAAAGTTGCAGAATTTTATGCCAAGAACAATTACAGTTCGTCGAAGTCGAAGCATATTGACATTAAGTTTCTAGCGGTTAAGAAAGAGTTCAGAGTTGTCAGGTCATGATAGAGCACATCAGTACAAATTCCATGTTGGTCGATCCACTCACCAACGTCTTGGTGCTTAAGGTGTTTCATCTAGTGGGAGTCTGTATTTATTTTATTGCTCAATATTTGATAATAAAGATAAATATTTTATTTTGATTATTGTACATATTTAAAGTTCAAAACATTAATGAGAATTTTATTTGTTTAATACTCTGAAATAAAATATCATGAGTTACTGTTATTGTTTAGCATTTAGTGTTTGTAATGTGATATAGATTCATTTTGGAATCATAAAGTTAGGATCATGATTTACTATTACAATTTAACATAAAATATTAACAAATATGATTAGACCCTTTCAGAGTCACCTTAGGACCAGTTGGAAATTAATATGTACTAATAATATTTCATGTAATTTTCATACTACACATCCATATCTTGATCTATGTCATTAATGACATTAGTATTGTGATTACTGTTGGGGCTTGTTATAGACATATATAGTAGTTATGACCTCTTTAGTCCTATACCAATGAAGTTAATGGACCCAATTATTTACAGGGGTATTCTATCATAAACAAATTACAAATAGCCCAAGTGAGAAATTGTTGGATTTTATCTCTATTGTGTGGGCTTTATTGTAATTTATATATGTGAATACGAACCGAACTCATTTAATTGATCTAACTAAGGTTTATTAAGTTTTGGATTATTGAATGTGGATTATATGTGTAGAACCCCTTAGTCCGATCCGTTATCATCTATGAGTTGATAACAGATCAGATCCCTATATATAGGGGTTGGTCCCCGTTAGATTAGGGTATCATCTTGACCTAACTTCTTGTTCCCCATTGACAAGAAGTATTCGACGCCATCACGCTAACTCCTCCGGAAGATCTCTCCTTTTCCTTCTTCTACAAGATCGACGGATCGACGAGTACTACACGAAGAATAATGACAATTTAGTTGCATTCAGATTTCATAATTATAATATTTCGTATTTATGTTATGTCATGCATTTCGACGTAACTAGATTATTATTTTTGTTTTTTTTCCTATATTCGAGTTATTATTTATTTTAGAATTCATGTGGCTTAAATTTGGTAAGAATTAACATATTTATTTATACTAATGTTAATTATATATTTTTTATTGAGAAATTAATTGTTTTTAATATTTTTAATCTATTTGAAATGTATTATTATTTCTTGCAAAGTAATATAAGAAATATATAATTTAATGATAAATTTATAAATATATTTATATATGAATTTATTAACAAAAATTTAAAATGAATTTATAAACAAACTACGATTATATTTAATGCGTTATTTGAGATCGAATAATGACAGATTTAAGATAATATTAAAGATGGAGTTTAAATTTAAAATTAATATCATTTGATCAAATTAAAAATGAATTTATAAATGACTTTTTAATTTGTATCTAAAATTAGAAATAAAATATTTTTATCTTAAAATCAATAATATATAGGACTTTCACAAGGATTTTTTGAGATGAAATTTTTCATCTTAAATTTTCTTTAGAGATGAAAAAATAATCTAGATGGATTTTTTTCATCTATGAAATTTTATTTTCTTGTAGTGAAATTTATTATAATTGCAACATATGTAGATCATTTGAACAATATTGTGAATTTTAAAGTGCCTCAACAACGAATTATTCAAATTGGAAATCTAAAATCAAAGATCTTGATAAAATAAAATTGTCTTGTCATGTTGTTCAAACATTTAAAAGATAGAATTTTTTTTCATCAGTCCACTCATAATAAAAAGATTGTATAACAATTTAATAGGAATAAAATTCATTCATTAACTAGCCCAATGATTAATTGATCACTCAATATTCAAAAGGATCATCTAGACCTCCCGAAGATAATGAATAATTTCTTGATCCTAAAGTATCATATCTAAATATAATTGATGTTTTAATGTATCTTGCTAATAATATTAGATATGATATATAGCTTTTGATCTGAATGTGTTAGCAAAATATAGTTTCACTCTAACCTAAAGACATTGGAATGAAATACAACATATATTATATAATCTTCGATGAACAACTTATATGAGATTATGCATTCAATGAAGCAAATCATAGTTGCTACATCTTCAAATCATGCAAAGATACTAGCAATTCATGATGCAAGTTGTAAATGTTTGTCTTGTCCTGTCTTTTTTATTAATCCAAGTATTCAGATCTTACAAACTCGTCAAATCTTATAGGTAAGCGACCTTCTCTTGATTCACCCACTAGGTAAATTCAGAAGCGTTCACAGAAATTTGTCTAGCAGTCGACCTCAATAGTTGAAAATCCATTATAAAGTCTATACTTGCCCTAGTTGGATTTCGAACCGTGGTACTCTGTGATCCACCGTGCCCGGGGGCATCTCCATCTATGTTATATGAGGATAATGGTGTATGTGTAGAAATTCAAGGGTGATATAACTAAGCATATCTCTTCAAAATAATTTTTCACTCATGACCTCAGACAGAATGATGAATTAATGCACAACAAATTTGATCAACTCACAATCCAACAACTTTGTTCACTAACATGGGATGTATTTGTGAAGCATTTGATATAATGGAATAATTTACTACTTTTTTCCTTCATTAAAAAAGATTTTATACCATTGATTTTTTTCCCTAATAAGGTTTTAATGAGACATTTTTATTATATAATGAACATTTAAGGGTGAATATATAAAATAATGAGAAAATTCATTTTTTATTTATCATATTTAAAAAGAATATTTCTTAATTTTATTTTCATTGATGCTCTATGTTAAAAATATTAAAGAGATGCACACCGTAAATTTTCATTCAAAAATATTATACTTTACCAAATTGGTCTAATTTTGACCAAAATTATTCTAATATTAGTTAAAACTACTCTAATGTTGATTAAAATTGCTTCAATGCTAGTTAAAAGTACTCTAATGCTATTTAAAAGTGCTTTAACCTAGTTAGAAAATGCTCTAATGCTGGCTCAAATTGCTTCAATATTGATTAACTTCAACTTAGTCGAAATTACTCAATGTTAGTCAAAACTGTTCTAACACCGATCAAAATTACTCTAATATTAGATAAACTGCTTCAACTTAATTGGTCAAGACTATTCTAGATTGGTCAAAACTATTATACAATATTGTAGTATTTTTAATTAAAATTATTTCACGATGGAATAATTGTAGTTAAAGTTGCTCCATATTATTGTAGTTTTGATTAAAATTGTTTCATATCGTAGCAATTTAGGAAAAAACTACTATAATAATATTGGATTAGTAGAATAATAAAAAAAATTAGAAAGAAAATTTAGGATAAAAGACTCATATTTTATGGACATAGTGTGTTCGTCTGACAATAGAAAACATTCCTTAATTTTTGCACTAATATTTTTTATTATATAATAATTATTATTTTTTTCATATCTCTATGATGGATATATGTTGAGAAGGAATATATGATAAAAAAAATCTCATGTATTATTTTTTTTCATCCATCTTAATTAATTTATTTTTGGGTAATCTAGGGATTCAACTCCTGTAATCCAATTAATTCTGGAGGTGAATACCCACGAACCATCCATCAAATAAATTCGGGAAGCGCGGGTTGGTCATGTAAGGTAACCTAGTATCACCAATGGTTCGAACTTCGCGGGTATTCGAAAATGCCCAACGTGAGTTTCAAACTCTCGTTGCATGCGGAGACGAATCTATGTACGGGTTGTCTTAGGTTGTAGCCCATCCCAATTTTTTTTCCTCGTGGTGCAGGTAGCTGGTCCCCCAAGAATGGCGAGGCTGACGAAGCTGAGAGATGCTCCATTGAGGACAGACTAACTTGGAAGACCTCTTGGCTTTGCTACTTCTTTGTGGTCTTGATCGAGATGGGAGTTGGGATTTGGATCCAGGGATGGTGACTGATGGGTGTATGGAGTTGAGTAGCGATGAGAGCGTGGATGGGGGCTTTGGAGAAGGCGGTGATGGTGGTCGGAAGGCATCTCTTGGGAGAGGGAGGTGAGGTTTGGTATGGAGAACACAATTCATGGCTTGTTGCAGTATAGCGTGAAGGAGGAAGAATGGGAGAGGTTCGATTAGAACACGGACTAAAATAGCTCAGCTCCTAACACACGAACACCCGCTCCCTCCCAATCGTCGATGAGCCTCCACCTCCTCCTCCTCCTTCCAACCACTACACTAGCTTCCAAGGCACATTGTGCCAGCGTCAGTGCATCTGCAAGTGATGGCTTGCCAGAGGCAAATCTGCCCGACGAAGGTCGCTTGCAGAGAAGAAGGGTGAGCTGCAGATGAAGGTGGCGATGGCTTGCAGATGGAAGAAGATGTGTGTGTTGGTGCAAGAAGCATTATATGATCGAACCTAAGTTTTGATGTTGACAAAGGGTCAAAGCTAAGTCTTATTGTATTATGATATGTTGATCAAGTTTGCAAGAAAGTCCTAGTTAAGACTAGACAAGGGACGTCCTAGTTGATACTAGGTAAGAAAAGTCCAAGTTGAGGCTAGGTAAGGGAAGTTCTAGTTGAGACTAGGCAAGAAAATCCTGGTCGAAAAGACTAGACAGAAAGACTTGGCATATCGAGGACATCGGGGGGGAAGCCATGGGGGTCGAGGACATTAGATGAAAAGTCTAGATGGGTCAAGGGCCGGAAGTCTAGCGAAAAGTCCCGAGAGTCGAGATCAATTGAGCAAAAGTTCAAACAGGTCGGGTGGACCAAGGCTTGACATCAGGTAAACTTTTCTGAGTGAAGTGGTGAGGACGCACTCTCTGAAAGAGAGCAATAGGCGTCAGTCCAACCTAAGGTTTCATGAGAGACTTGAAGTTAAGACCGAACAGCTCGGAGAGCTGTCATTCATATTCATATTATATCTGTGCTAACACGATGATGCATGAAGCTAAGTATGAGAGTTGGCCGAAAAAGGAACTCTGGGCGCTCATAGTGGTTCCAAGCGACCGAAGGTTCGAGTGCCCTAAGTGGATCCAAGCGCCCTGATTACTCGAAGTTTGGCTCCGCATCCAAATAAGGTGGCACACTCTCATTAGGCGCTACACGTCAGCATCCAAGTGCCTCGATCAGATCCAGGCACCCAGGAAGGGATAAACACGTCAGCTGATTAGGCTTCCGGAAGGGATCCAGACACCCGGATCGCTCAAGTCAGCAATGAAGTCGGATCAGATAAGTGTTGTTGGAGGCGCCCTATACCGATCCAGGTGCCTGGAATAAGCTATAAAAGAAGGTCTCGACCATAGGCTTAAAATCAACCATCTAAGCTCTATTCTACGTTCCTACAACTGCGAAACACTACTATGCTCAAGCTACAACAACACAACGATGTTGTGACACCACTACGACCTCAAACGAGCCTAGCATTTGGTAACGCCTAGTTAGTTGCATTCTTTGCATATTGGTTTTCTTTGTATTTTCCATTCTAAGGGTTGGTAAGGTTGTTACTGAACCCCATTCATTGTAAAAGAAACGGATTGATAATGATTGTCCAACGAAAGCGGTCAAACTGACTGCAGGCCTTGGAGTAGTAGCCACGAGGCTGCGAACCAAGTAAACCAAAGTGTCCCCTTCTACTCTTGGTCTTTTCTGCTGCATTTACTTTGTATTTACGAACGAATTTTAAACACGTACGAAGCGCGCTATTTACCACCTCTAGCATTTTTCTCGATCCAACAACGTGAGGAAGATGGAGAGTACTCTCGATCGGGATGGAGCTCCGGATGGAGGTCGTGCCATCGCGGGATGGAGGTCGCAGGATTCCTTCGTGAGTTGCGTAAGTTGGTAGAGGACTTCCGGATGGAGGCGCTTGTGCAAGGGCTAGTCAATCGGATGAAGCTCACAAGTTGAACCAACCTCAAGTGAACCTCCAATTAGACCAACCTCCAATTGAACCAATTCAAAATGAATCAGCTCTCAAATTGAATCGAACCAGCTTTTAAATTGAATCAGTCTTTAAATTGTGAACCCCTCTCCAAATTGAACTAAGTTATAAATGGTTGATTGCTTAAAGAGGTGAATCATTGATGACTTGTGAAGGTGAACCGACCTCCACTAGGTGACCCACATCTTCTCAATCCTAGCATTTGGGTTCAATTGATTTGTTAAGTTCAAGCCTACCCTAACCCTAATTTCTAAATCGTCTCGGGCTACATGAGAATCAACTTTACCTATTACCACCGCATCATGTCCCAGGAGCTTCTTTATTATTATTTTTTTAATAATCTAGGTATCCAACATTCGACTAATTCTGGAGGTGATCAGTCTGACCCCACATAAATTTTCTACCAACCATTAGAGTAAATCGGGAAGCATAAATGACTCCTGACGGACAACCCAACGTCACAAGTAATTCAAATTCCTCAAGTGTAATATACCTTAGATAAGATTTAAACCCTTGTTGTCTGGAGAGTCTGTCTCATTATTTATCATCGCACCATAGTCGGGGTAAAAATAACTTCTTTATTGCTTGTTGTTTTATAATAAAAGAGACTTAATTTTTAGAAAATAGAAACGGCAGTAATGGGCCATTAACAATGCATTCATAAAGCCCAGCAAAATTTCGGATCTACAGAACATTGTCCTGATTCCGAGTAGATTACCCCAACCAATTCCAATCCGCCGCCCCGCAACTGATCCTGTGTTTGTCCTCCATCCTCACTCAGCAACGAGATCTCGATTCGCCGTCGTCTTCTCTTAGAGGCGGCATCTCCATCGGCATCGGCATCTGTACTCGAGTCTCTCTTTTCCACCTTCGTTCACCACCGCGGGGTTAGGCTTTTCTCTCTCTATCTCTTTCTGCTCCTTAATTCAAAAAAAATTCATGCATTTTTTTCTTTATTTTATGTGCATGTTCATATTCACTCTTATTTATAAGCAGAAAATTTAGATCTATCTTCGACCGTAAGAGAAAAAAAAGGGATCGCTTCTTGCTTTGTTGGTTTGGTTCTTAATTTACCCACTGTTTCTGGGAGAAAGGGCGAGACATTGGCAGAAAGCAATTAGTTGTACAATTCCATCAGATTTAATAAGTTTGTGTTGTGGATGCTAACTTTATCTATTTTCAAGAAGATTATGACCCGTAGATTGCTACCATTTGATTTGGCAATTTTGTATGATTTTAACTTGTTCTTTCTGCAGTAAAATATGCCTCACCCCTGGCTCGTGTTAAAGGTGGATTTGTTGTGTGAGGATACCTTTTCTTGTCGTTCATCCATCAAAATTTGGTCACGTGTACGTTTTGTTGGGGATCGGATGACCTAGTTAGAGGGGGGGCTTTGTACTTTTGCTCTCGGTAACAAATTAGCAATGTTAAATGCAACAAAAACATAGAAGAAAAAACACTTACAGAATCACTAACACTTTGGCACGTTTACATGCTAGTTCCTATTCCACAACCTGACTCATTAAGCAAGTTACTCCTCAAAAGCCTCCATACTTTCTCCTTCTCAATCTTCTAATAGAGGTGGAGAAACTTCTTACAAAGAGAAAGATTACTAGGAGAATAAGGCTTCTAATAGTGTTTGATCAACACTATTTCATCTTCAAACTTTGGTGGATGAATGCTTGAGTCGACCATCTTCTTATCGTGCTCCAAGAAGAAGACACTCAAGCACAAGTACACAAATATTTACGGTATTTTTGTAGCTACTTAGTACCCAAATTTATAGCCTTCAGCTCCATCTTTGATTCTGACCTCGAAATAGCCTTTTTTTCGTCGAGCGTCGACTTCTAGGATCTGATCACTTGACTGATTAATTGATTGCTTACTTGATTTGACAACAGACACGTCAAGCTAGCCTTTTAATAGTAGCAATTAAGTTTATCGTTGGGATCTCTAGTGGGCTGGGATTGGTGTCCAATAGTTGACTAGGACAGTCAACTCAAAAAGATTATGATGTTTTTGTTTGGTTCCGAGTCAACTCAGCATTCGACTACTATGGACCAATCAATTGATATACTGCTACTTTGACTGCAACCTTTTCTCTAAGATCAAGTCCATCGTAGATATGATTCTACCTTTGCCCATGCGTACAAATTCTCTCACTCTCATCTCACATGAAGTCTTCTATTCTCCTTGGTGTATGATCGCTTCAACGCTCTTCGTCCATGGTCCCTCGGATATCCACGCCATCCTTTTCCAATCTTCATGAACCTTGAGTCGTTGAGTCACCACACTCTGATCACGCTAAGTGTCCATATGTATCAACATTAAATCATGCACGACTTCATACACATATTAGATTCAAGATGATCCTAACTTAAACTCTTTGCCTAAACTATCAAAGCCATGATTAATCCTGATCACAAGGGTATGATTGCACCAACATGTTTGACATAAGCAGTATAGTTCTTGTTTGTTTATTGGGTTGATTCTGGCATAATCAAATTGGAGTTAACTTGGACATGATACCAATAATGAGCTAGGCATCACTGCATAAGTCTACATGGTTGCATTGATGAACAATATCAAACTATAGGATGTTAAATATTCAATGTCGACCTGGTATTAATGAGAAAATTGTTTTCTTTATGAATGAAAAAAGAAAATAAATGAAAGAATTCCTTTGTATTGTAATGTCCACATGCTGATCTTAGACACTAATTCCACTAATTAGCTTTTAACTAGAGTATTTAAAATCATCAATAGAATTAATGTACTCAAGGATGAAATTTCTATTAATAAGAAACAGTGTTCTAAATGGCGGTCGAGGCGGCCGCCTAGGCAGGAGGCGGGCATCAACTGCACCGCCTCAGGCTGAGGCAGTGCTTTAGGCAGTAACTCATCTCCTTCCGCCACCGCCGCGCCTGGAACCACTATCGCCATTTCGCCAAGCAACACGCCTAGACGCGTCTCTTGGCCCAGCGATAAGTCTGGATGTGTCGCGCGAGCCCGAACGCGTCGCCCGAACCCGGCCATGCGTTCGAACTCGTCGCGCGGTCCCGACGAAGCGTCGGGAGTCATCGTGCGGTCCCGACGACGCGTCAGACTCGTCGCCCTACCGAAACAGGGTACGCGGATAAGTTGTAAGTTAGAGTTTAATTAAATAATTTTAATCAACTACTAGTTATGAATGAGATAATTTAAATAGACTTAATTAAAGTCTAATAAAATTATCTCATTAATTATTTATATATATATATATATATATATATTAAAGATTTTTTTTAAATATTTAGATTAAATTTTTAATTAATATATTTTATTAAAAGTAAATATTATAAAGAATAATGATTATTTATAATATTATGTATAAAAAATAGTAAAAAAAAATTCAACCGCCTAGGCGTCCGAGGCAGTAGGTAGTCACTGACTGCCCCGCCACCGCCTACTGTCATTTACAATACTAGTCCACAGCCATCAACCCTCCTCCTATCTTTCTAACGTCACAGCTCCTTATTCAATCTATTTTTGTCAAAACCAAAGAGAACCCTTAATTTTCCTCATTCTACAAGACTCTCAGTGTAAACGAGATCGTCATTTATACATCGGTCAATTAGGAGTAGGAATTGGTGAATATTTTTATGGTCAATATTGTAAATAATTGGGTAATTTAGGTTTAATTGACCTGAGCGATTCATATCAATGAAACATGTACCTTATTACATTGATTAAGGGAAAAGGTAAATAACTTATTTTATTATATTTCTATTTAGGTTGACATGTCTAATTTACGATGGAAAAACAAATTATGTCTGCGTCGAACCACTCATAACAATCAATTTACAGTAATAATTGTAACTTTTGTGTTAGTGCTACAAAACAATGCCTGCGTCGAACTAGTAACTTTGTTTAAGTTAACTTGGTATGATTGTGTCAAATCATTTAAACACCCACTTAGGTTATTAGACCGATAAGAATTATGAGGTAAGGATTTGGTATTCTTATATTTTTGTTATTGTTATAGGATTATCTTAGCACTTATATTAGTGTGGTGTATCTTGTTTAGGAAGGGAGATTGCACTAGGGTAATTGGACTAGGATGGGAACTATTGATTTTAAATTTTAATTATTTCCTAAATGTCGTGTTATCATGGTGTTTAGTTTATGTTGAGCCTTTTTAAGTTGTTCATATAGTTTTATTTGTAGATACTCACTTTAGCACACTTAGTTATATGTGGGTGATCATATGGGATTTTACATATGGAAAGGTTATTTTCAAATAAAAATATTGACACTCTAGTCACTTTTCATTTGATACATAGCTTTAAATTGCTTTACCCTTTATATTGCATGTTGATTTGTATGTTGATACTTGTACACCACTTTTTTTATGCTATAAAGCACTATCTTGAGACATCTTCTAATATATAATTAAATTAGTATAATATCTATTCAACAATGGCATAGGTTAGTCCCTTAAACTAAGTAACTAACCATTATTTGAAGATAACATGAGAACCCATGGTTGAATACCTATTGCATAAATACTTAAGTGAAGCAAGAACTATTTTAAATAGTGAAATACATAAATACTCAATGTAGAAGTGGAATGAGATTACTTCAATATGAACTTTAGTTGTTATTCCTTTCAACTCTTAGTTAAGATATAAATTCATGCACATGCCTCATTATTACCAAATTGCAATTTATAGTCACTTTAGACATCTAGGTGGCATTGTGATAGTCATGTTATTGGCCATGTTTGTCATGTTTCTTTTGATATATGCATTTTAGTATATTTAGATTTTATATTGCACTTTGCTCTAACATTATTATAGACCATGTGCTATGAGCCAACCTTGCCTCTATGTAGGCCTAGCTTGAGCAGGAAGTGAACACATGCAATCTAAAATGGTTAAGGCTTCCTATGGGTAACATGTTCACTATGGTTTCAGCTTCCTATGGGTAACATGTTCACTATGGTTTCGGCTTCGGCTCCTTCCATCCACTAGGTGAACTTTTAGGCTTTAAGATGGAGGGCTAAGTAAATGTCAGATGATGCATTTCTAGAATACAAAAATATGCTTCACTGTGTTTATCTCATCCCCGTTTGGAAATATAAAATTGAGATAGCAAATTCAAGTAAGCTCATTATTTCAATTCTATTATCATTTTCTGATAATGAGAGGTCAAGAAGAAAAGCACAACAAAGCACCAGGTGACTTGGAAGTATGAACTTAGGAAGTAAACAACATAGAAATTATTAAAAAATAATGTCTTCCAAATGTTTGTGGTAATTATCAAACCAACAAACTTAATGAGAAAATTTTTGAGGGAAATGTACAAAAAAAGGTCAAACGACCAAGTTAACTGCTCCATCACAAACTGAAAATAGTAAAATGCTAGAAACTGCAAAGAAGTGTACCTTTAGATGAAATAAAGAGATACCCACTCTTGAAAACCTGCAGTAAACACATCTAGCATTCATTATCTATCACCTTGTTTGAAGAAAGTCTGATTTAAAGGAAAGAATGCAGACATGGCATGTTATTGAAGCAACTGCTTATACAATGCACTAACAAAATTGTACCTTACAACAGAACATTTAAGATGAAATCATGCTTCATTGAATACATGTGAAATACTAACAATACTATTCCTGGAACCAGATAGAGGAGCTATACAATATATTATCAATGATGGATCAATCTAGATCCTACTCGAAGTTATCCTCAATACATCTATGGAATTTTGGAAGAAGCAAAGAGTAGAAGTTGAGGGAAAAAACGAACAATTATTATGTTTAACATGACTTAGAGAAATACATTCTATACTTAGATAAGTTGAATCCATGAGAATGGAAAATGTTAAAGGTAGAGGGGGAAAAAGGGAACTTTATCTTAACATAATTAAACATGATTCAATAAATACAAAATTTTCTAGTGACAATCTTAAAATGAGTTGCAACCAACTCCAAAGAGTTAGGACTAACACAACTTGTTGGTGATATCACATCTATCCAACCACTCATGGTATGTGTAATGGTTTAATTGCACCATACCAAAACTAAGCTACAATTAGGTTTTTGCACGTCTTATTTAAAGGAAGCTAAAGGATTGTAGGTGACCAAGTTAGTTGTCCCAGTCAAGACCAATAAAATTACCTGATAACTAGTATCACATTGTAAATAACAGTGCAGTTTAACGAATCCACTGTACAAACACAGAGCAACAAGTAGGTTTTTCAATATCTAATCTAGGTAATACCAGATAATATGAAGGTGGCCAAGTATAATGGTACTGTGATACCTTATCATTCATAGCCAAGGCTAATAAAAGTTTTAAATATTGAGTACTACCTGTGGGCAAGAGCAAAACCTTCATTCTACCAGCCGATTGACGCGCAATAAGCCCCAAAATAGTCAGTACATGAAGTTATTATTATTTTCATGATATTCATATTCAAGTTTTTATGTAAGTAGCAACAAAAACTAAAATCATAGTTTTCAAAAGTCTCAAATATTTGACTAAACCAATAATTAGGAAACTTAGGTCATATCATTGATCTAGAAAGCAAACGTAAACATAACTACATAAGTTTACTGATAATATTTACAAATTGAAATAAGATTGTATTGCCTTTCATTTTTAACCTGTATGCAATTTCAGAAAGATCAATTTTAAATTTTTTTTCCCACATCTGAGACTTTTTAGAAGAAGTCATAAATTGATAAGCCAACTGGAAATTTAGTAGGGTAAACAACATATAAAATTATGAAGGTTTAATGTCATTCCTAAATCAAATTATAGAGTGACAAATATTTTATTAAGAGAAATAAGTGCATGAATAATTAAAGAGTCAAGAAATTATGTCAACAGAAATGTGTAAATTCATGCAAAGTTATAAATTGATACAATCGCACTGGCATCAACATATATCATGTATAAATACAAGTCAACAATGTTAAAGTATTATTACTAATGAGGAAGAAGACTAATATTGACAATGAGATGTAAAACTTTGTTTCCTATCATACTTTATGGGCCTGATTTGAAAACAATACATATGATAATGAAGTAGAAATTAGAATGCTAAAATTCAAATCTACTATCCTGAGCAATTAGTGAACTCCAATAATGATAAAATAAGGGGAAAAAAGGTTAAGATGAATGGATATAGCTAGATATGTTAAATCGAGTAGAATTAAAGGTGTAAATGGAAGAGAGGGACCAAAAAAAAAAAACTCTAACTAACATAACTAAAGTAGCAGATTGGATATCAGTAGTAATATAGTCTTTCACGGCATTCAATGGTCAAATAAGATTGGAAATTCTAGAAGGACAACATTTTAGATTTAGTAGAATAAAATCAGAATATATGAAATTTAAGTTTAGTAGTATTAAACGTAGCAAGGCAATTGTTAAACTTAAAAATGACGAGTTACTTATACCGATAGCTTTAAATATCAAGGATCATTTTTGCAAAATAATGAAAGGGTCGATTGAGATGTTTTACATAGAATATAAATAGGATGATTGAAATGGAAAAGAACATGAGGTGTTCTTTTTGATCGTAAGATACCTTTGAAACTTAAAGGGAAGTTTTACAAAATAATGGGCTATGGAGTGAGCACACGAGCAAAAAATAAGAGTCGCAAAGGCAAGGATATTAAAGTGGGTGTGCGGACATATAAGGATGGACAAGATAAGAAACGAGAATATTAGAGAAAATATCGGGGTTATGTCTATTGAGGGAAAACTTTGAGCAATGTGTTTAAGATAGTATGGGCACATACTTAGGTATCCAATAAATGTCTCAATTAGGCAATGTAAGACTATGATAAATACGCACCTTAATGGAGAAAGAACCAAAGAAGACTTGATTAGCAACGATAAAATAGGATAAAATTTATTTATATATAAATGAGGATATAGTGGTAGATCTAACCTAGCATAGGAGGATTCATCTAGCCGACCCCACTTAGTGGGATAAAGGCTTGCTTGTTGTTGGTATTGTCGTATAGAATTCAATACAATGTTTATTACCTATATAAAGCATGTTCTATATTAGAATTACATGAACCCATGTGAACAATTACATGGACAAAATGTTGATACGGAAAGTAGTTAAACACATCTTATCTTCCAGTGATGACATGTTGCAAAGCCAAAATAATCAAAGGCAATAAATCACATATATATTAGAAAAAGTTATGGTTTAGAATTTCCCTATAATAACAATACAAAATAAAAGAAGTCAATGACGTTGTTTCACTACGAACACAATCTTATCGTACTGTTCTTCCATGAGAATAGGGAGTCAAATACCGTAGCTAGAAGTTATTATCAAACAAATGATGGACAAGAATATGGACATATTACCAAGTTCAAAATGAAAAGAGAAAGAATTTTCAGTTCATTGATTGAGAATGAAAATGGAGGGGGAAAATGATGTGCATAAATGAGCTAACGAGTTCGATATCAAAATGAAACTGCAAGTACTAAACATACTCAGGAACAAAGACACTGGTTTTAGTAACAAGGCATTATGTTGTCAATCTGACTTTGCCACGGGATAGGAAAGTTAAATAACAAACTTCTCACCCAATCAAGCATGAAAACAATCTTAGAACTGCTAAAGTAAGATCAATTAGATTAAATATTGAATTGTAAAAACTAATACAAACTACACAGTTGACCTGTTTGAGACTAGTGTGAGACAATACAAAATCAAAAGATTGTATCATTCAAGTAATAAAAGATCTTACTAACATCGCAATTAGGAGATTTATTTGTTTGCTTGTCAGGATTCTCAGAGGATTTTGTCCACACATTTGTATCTCCCTCCCCACAAGCTTTGGATTGCACCACATTCTCACTGCTATTAGAAGAGGCCATCTGCTACTGACTTGAACTTGTGCAAGAGAATGAAGAAAAATAGGCAATTCCAAATGTTTTATCAGCTGGACAGAATAAAATGGAAGAAGTAAATAAAATAAGATAAGACTTATACAACAAGATCCATTTATGATATAAAACTGGCATGGTTAGACTATGAAAAATGTTGCATAACAAAGGACAAAGAAGGACACCTAAAGACTATGGATTATAGTCAGTTCACATAACTTCTTCCAATTACTACTTTTTAGGGGTCCATAGGTCCACAAATCCGTGCATCAACGTTGCCCCTCTGTTTGAACTCTTGCAAAGCAAACCCTGGATTGCTGAGCCTTCAACGTTGAGTCATTCATTTGTTTGTTTTTCCTAAATCGAACATTTTTTGTGTGGATTCTCGATAAACTACGATCAATATTTTCAACTTTAAAAAAAAAACACAGACAAACCATCACAGATTGCGACGTCAATAAGTAGTCAAAGGTGATATCAAAGGGTAGAGGAAGAAAAGGGACGCCGAACCTAGCAAGCCAAGATCAAAACGTTGCTATGCGAAACCCACCAAAATGCGGCATCGAGACAGGGTTGGAGATGGGCAGGGGTTCAGATGTCGCAAGAGCCCGACTCTGCCTCAGGGAGCGTCGGCGAAAACCAAACCCTCGTCCGCGAATATCGTTGCCTTCGTCCGTCTCGCGCCTTTCTTTCTCCCACGAATATCGCCTCGCTTCGTCCGCACGAGCGGCTCCCTCGCTCCGTCATCCTCTCTTGACCTACCGTCTCTCTCTCTCTCCTTCCGAACATTGCAACCTGCAAGCGTAGACACACGTATTCAACACCTTCTGGTTCCAGTATGTCGCATAATAACACGCGTGGGCGGCGATGCGATGTACGGAAAGCTTGGTTCGTCCCCTTAACGGGTTAATTTGGAGATGGGGTGGGTCCCACTGAAAGGGTAGTGGGTCCCACCCCCTTGAGTCTGGTGAGGACAGTACCCTCACCGGCCCTTAACGGTCGGATTCTTGTCCGCACAGAAATCTTTATAGCTGATATTTTAAAATAATGGCTCTAATTTTATAAATAATATTTTTTTATATAAAATGATACTCCAGAGACAGCTGGGAACACTTATAAAAATTGTAATGTTTTGTTTAGTTTGCATAATTAAAAAAAAAAGATATTGGATAATTACTTTTAAGTAAATAGGATTTATTTCATGAAATTTTGTTATTTAGTTTATAATTTTACATAAATAATTTTGTACATATTTTATTATTTTACTTACATAATATATATCAATTGGTCTAATCATCCATTTAGTACAATCAATTTAATCCAATCAATCAATCCAATTAACCTAACATGCTTGATCACGACTAATGGGCTTAACCAAATGGATTAAACTAACTAGCTCAACCAGAGTGACTAAATTGAAATTGACCATCTGAATTGCTCTAATTTTTCAAATGATCTAGATAATCTTATTCATTTGAACATCTAGATTGTTTAGAATATTTCACACTCTAGGGTCATTCAAACTCCTTAATAACACAAGGATTATTGAGACCCTTCCACTAAAATTGGTTGGAATGTTTGTATGTATATATATATATATATATATATTAATAAGATCGGATAACGTCGGACCTGAGTGACCCGTTCGACCCCACGGAAGTTTTTCACTGGCCACCAAGGTAAATCGAAAAGCGCTAATGGAGGCTCATCCAAATGGTCAGCATTCTTAGGCCCGCTTTTCATTGGAGGAAAAATTTCCTGCAATATGCCGTAGCTGAGATTCGAACCTTAGATCTCTTGGTTATCCATTCGAGGGTCTAACCATTGCCCCGGGGGCAAAAAATTATGTTGGATAAACTTTTTATTGTGACTGACCCCACCGCAGAGCGGCTCCATACTCCAGAAACCCCCGAAGGGGTTTTTTGGAGAGACACAGTACCACACTGTTGCTAAGAGGGCTCGAACACGGCACCGCAGGCAGCATTACGAATTGTAATATGTTCTTAGGAGGGCTCGAACCCGGCACCTCAGGCAATAAATGTCTCCGTGCTTACCAC
>JBBUKS010000049.1:10701783-10722880 GCA_038050645.1 Hedychium gardnerianum | reverse complement strand
GTAGGGGTGGTGAGTACAAAGGAATACTCAGCGGGTATAAGATAGATAGTGCATGAACAATAAAGAGTACAGAACTCAAAGGTATACAGTCTCGAAAAAGAATATACACACCATCATATAATGACAACCCGTATGTCACTACTACATAAGTACCCTACTCAACTACACATAGTATCGTGAGTAGTGCCAGTAACAAAGAACATGGGTACAATATTTCAAATGCATGTACCCTCAATAATCAATATAAGTACAGCATCTCCTATGCATGTATCGATACAAGTATTAGTAATTGGGAGCAATGCTCTACCACATGATATACAAATGACCAAGACACCCACTCGTCAGCTGTGGACTGTGGGAGAAATGCTCTACCACGATACTCGTGGGCAGTCCGTAAATGTCAGGGTCCCTATCTGCGGTAGAAACGCTCTACCACAAATGACCTCATGGGCAGATAGGAGGTAGCTATCTAGCTACGGGCTACGGGAGAAACTCTCTATCACGTATGACCTCGTGGGCAGCTAGGGCATAACAATCCAGATAGTAGAATGTCTATGACTAGCTCACACCCGAAGGAAACCTTGATCGATAGCACATGTATCACCAATGCTACGACCCACTAAACCAACTAAATGGGAGATATAGCCAATAGCATGCAATGCAACATCGAGATGCTACGACTCACTCAACCAATCTAATGGGAGACATAGCCGATAGCATACATGTAATATCGTGATCCTATGACTCACTCAACCAACTCAATGGGAGACATAGCCGATACCATACATGCATCTCCGTGATGCCACGACTAGCTCACACCCGAAAGGAGCCCTGATCGCTAGCATACATACATCATCGATGCTACGACTAGCTCACACCCGAATGGAGCCCTGATCGCTAGCATACATGCATCATTGATGCTACGACTCACTCAACCAACCTAATGGGAGACATAGTTGATAGCATACATGCAACAACGTGGTGGTAGGTAGACATGTAAATCTACCCTCACATATGTCTAACTACACAAATATACTTAGCTATATCTATGAAGAAATACTAATCATACTACACGTCACACGCGTGCATATAACTACAAATCATATATGATAACCACTAACATAATACATCAATATTGGTACACGTCACACACATGTCCATCTCTACAACTACATGGCATAAATGAAACAAAAGCTATCAAGTATGTATAAATGCACTCCACACGCGTGTCTATCACTACATGCTCATAACATGATTCTAAGGTACACATCACTCACACGTACACAATCACATGACCCGAATAACAGAATCTATCATGTGAACATAAACACATGTCACACGCATGTCAAATAACTGCATGATTACTCAATCTTATACATGTTCCTATTGTGCACACCATACACATGTACACACTCCAGAATAGGAAAAACAAACGAGATTGCATGAATATAAACAAATAAACTCCAGGTATAAGCTACAGGTATCAAACTCAAGAAACATGTGAATATAATTAAGATAAATAAAACTCCTATTCAAAGTAACCAATCATGCACCATGGTAAATAAGCTATCAGAGACAAGGTTAGAAGTACCCGCCTCCAAATCATGGATTGTGTCAAAGAGTACACAAGTCCAAGTACTTGTTCTGAATCCACGTCCTGCATCAAGGATAATCAAGTTCTACTAGGAATCCAAGGAGTACACCAAACCCTAAACCATTTAGGGAAACACTAATTGGATCAATCTAATCATATCCCAAAACTAATTATAGGGCTTATGTCCAAAAGTTCTTTCAACCCCATAACCTTTAACATTGGTCATACCTGAAACCCTTTAACATTAAGGCTATAATTTAAGTATAATCCTTACATCAATTTAATCCTCCATCAAACACCTTTACATGATCAACACAACAAACACCATCATACAAGACGAACCATAATATCAATTCCATTTAGGAACCGTTACCCAATTTCCAACTTGTTACACAATTAAGTAATCATTTATTCCATTTGACACAAACTTCACATAAGGCAAACTCTTCCATCACTAACCCTTCACATTGGCATGATTCTTAATTCAAAGATAAAATTATACAAGAACCACACATCTTCTTCAATCCGAATCCATAGCCCAAATCAAACACAACATAACTAATAGGAACCAAACATCCAACAACTCAATCATCTTATACAAATTGATATTATTCAATAGATCCAATTTCAAATCCAAGAATCTCAAGACAACTTAGAAATCACATTACATCTTTACAAATCCCTTGTCATTTAATCAAATACAAATCCAAGAATTCCAATTTGTAAGTATGCAAGAAACATAAATACTACCCAATCAGAATTCATAACCCTAATGTCAATACACTAATACATGTCATCCACAAATTACCAAATACAATTAGTACCTGATTAAATCTCATAGCTCCAATTCAAGATAATTTAACCAATATAATCCAACTACAAAGTTCACAACTTACTACCCATCTTATACTCTCTTTTACACATGCTATAACAATCCGAACTTAATACACATCAACAAACCCTTACCTGATTGGGCTGTGACTGCCGGAATAGCTGTGGATGGACGATCGGAGCAAAGGCTGAGCCAAATTGGCAGTGTAGCACAATGAATATAGCCAAAATTATCGTATCAATCTAGAAATGATCGGAAACCATCCAACTATCAATCCATGACCTACACCAACCAAACTTAGTACATAATCAACTTCTTACCCGTGTTAGTAGTAGCTACCCTCAACAATCCAGATGTGGCCGGAGATGCACAAGATCAATTTTTGCCCAGAATTTTGGAAACTGAAAACATTTGCATAAGATGATCTACAATCAATCAACCATTGACTCTAAGCTACACTCACGGTGGCAGCAACGATACAGAACAGCCTTGATGGCCGGAACCCTGCTGATGACCGGGCAGAACAAGGAGCAAATCGGAAACAACCCTACAGTTGACCGGAGACCAAATAAATCTGCTGATGATGGTCGGTGCATGATCTGACCCGATTAAGTAGCTGGCCGGAGCTGAGGAAGAATGTCGGTGGCTGGAATTTGGGAGAAAAGTTGGGATGGTTGAAGTAGCAACCACCGATCGAAGAAATGGCCGGATCTAGTGGAGAGGTAGCCTGACTTGGAGCACTGTGGCGGCCGACAACGTTGGAATAGCTGGCGATAATGAAGACCGACAGAGAGTGCCGGCTTGGTGTTGCCGGTCGGATCTTCACAGAGGCGAGGTGGCTGCGGACGATGGGGGCGATGGCCATAATTTGGTCCGGCTGTGGTGGTGACCAGGGCGGTGATTTCTAGGGCAGTGACCTCGTATGGAAGGTCGACGGTCGGAGATCGAGGGAGAGAGAGTAGGCGGCTGCGTTCGGGAAGGATGTGAGAGAGAGGAAGAGAAGAGGGATCGGGCTTGCCTTCTCCGGTTGCGGCTGGCCCCGACTCTGGCCGTCGGCAACGAGGCGACAGCGAAGGTGCTGGATCGGTGGAAGAAAATGGACGGCGGTGAGGTATTGGGGAAGAAAAAGAAAAAGGGGATCGGGAATGGTGAATGAAATAATTTAGGAGCTTAGGTTTTTCCTTTAAATAGGTTTTAAATTTGATTAAACCTAAGTTCACTCAGTAAAAGCAAATTTAGGTCATATTTCCTCTACTAAGGTCAATTAACCTCAATTTTAGGTTAATGAAATCCATCAACTCCCAACTTGATTGATATTTCAATCAGGCATTATAAAAGCATATTCTTTATATCCCCGTAAATTTTTCTAATTAGTTCCGCTTAAATCCAGAGAAATTCTTAAAACCCCAAAAAATCTTTTAAGCTCATTCCTCAATTAACGCACATTATTTTACTTTTTTTTTTAATTGTAGTATTTAACATATTAATTTGTCAATAATTTTGACTTTTTTCATATACCTCAAGGACAGATGCCCATCCCACAATTCACAACACCGAAATTTGAATCTTAGATGACATAGAAACTTCGACAAAATTGATGAAGCAAAGGAATAATTATCTTATAAAGAAAAATAAACTCACATATAAATTGAAAAGGTGAAATATATCATTAATCAAGTTGAATATTACATAGACAAGACATAACTTTTATAGACTCAATCTTAAATGATGTAGGAAATAAATAGTAAATAGGAAAATATATGCTACCAGAGTTGGGAATACAATTCCTCTAATTATTTATCAAAAGAGAAAAATATAGCAATCCTAAATTACCATTCAATTTGGCAATATACCAAACAATAAAAATCTATTTAAAATTAAATTAAAGTTACACCAATCTCAGAATATTTATAAATATATAACCAGTCTAGTATGGCAACATGTAAATTTGTTAGGTCAACATTTCAATTTTTGTTTGGATTGTGCTATCTAGAAGGGTAACTAGTCTAGTCTAGAAGGGGAGTC
Organism: Hedychium gardnerianum; assembly: GCA_038050645.1. Lineage (NCBI taxonomy): Eukaryota > Viridiplantae > Streptophyta > Magnoliopsida > Zingiberales > Zingiberaceae > Hedychium > Hedychium gardnerianum. The sequence continues at coordinate 10,718,429 of JBBUKS010000049.1, read as the reverse complement.
TTGGCGCAACGGTAAAATTACTACCGTGTGATCTCTTTGAGTCGCGGAAACAACCTCTTGCAATGCAGGGTAAGGTTGCATAACACAATGTGGTCCGACCCTTCCCAACCCCACATTGGCAGGAACTTCATGCATCATGCTGCCCTTATTGTGCTGTTTGGTTAATATGAATGCTTGTATTTTGGATCACAAATACTTAGGTTCACATGAAATTGTGGATTGCTTGGGATGATTATTACTTAATAGATGTAAACTTATGTATTGACACGATATTATCAATTACATCACTGTGAATATAACTGAATTTTTTTTAAATATCAGCCACATTATTACATATCATCTGCATATACAGTTTAGAAACTTGACATTTTACCATATACCTTTTTTTTTGGGCTCATTTCCACATCTTTTTTTTTATAGATATATGAAAACTCTTCCTATCTTGGGTTTAGACTTAGAGGACTATTCAGGATTTGTAGAAACACATTCTTTATTGAAATACTTCTGCCCTAATTAATTTAATACCAAATATGCTTTTAGATCCTCATACTAAGATGGAAATGAAGATTTTTTTTTCTTTATTGATTACAGTGTTCCAGTAATTCAAGTGCACTTTTCCTAACTGCTGCAGCTCAAAATCTGTTATGCCTTAAATTAGCTGAAGAACTTGGAGTCAATATTGCAAGTCCATGGGTGACATGGTTCAAAGCTGCAAGTTTACCTGCCTTAGTTTCTCTTCTAGTTAGCCCATATATCTTATACAAGATCTTCCCTCCAGAAATTAAGGATACACCAGAAGCACCTGCTCTCGCAACAATGAAACTGGAGCGAATGGGACCCTTAACTAAGAATGAGCGAGTGATGATCTGTTCAATGATTCTTGCAATTTCCTTGTGGATCTTTGGGTAAGAATCAGATTGTTTTTTATTAATTATGTCCATTGAAAATGTGCAGTCTAGAACATTATAACTACTTTTCAAGAGAAGTGAGTAACTATAAGTTTCTCCAAGAAAGTTTTTGATAGAGTAACCATATGAGTGCATCTTTTTGTTATGTTTGCACATTCATTTTACTGAAGGTTTTCTGTACCAGAATGATTCACTTGTTGCTGAACTGTGCTATTAATTTTCCATAGGGAGAACTATTGGCAAGAGAAGAAGTTTCTAATTACATTAGGTAGAGTTTTCTAGGTTTTATAGTTTAATTATTCTAATTAAGATAGACTGAATTGCTACATTATATTTTATCATTATCCCTTTTACCTTAGGTAGAAAAGCTTAGATTTACATTTCCTTGATTTTAGATTTTTGTATGCTGTAATGAAGAAGAACGACTCCATTAGGCAAGCACAAGTTAAAATTTTATTATTTTCATTAGTATTTATTATTATTATTATTTTTGCCTAGAGAGAAGTCAATATAGAGGCATAATCATAATGCATTCAATATGTTATGAATTATGACCTTTATTTTACTTTTAGTTATCTCCTTGAGGTACTCCACTTCCCCTCTTTTGTTGTAAGATTGCTGATTAAGGCATACAAGGTTATGCTGCATCAAATGGTATCCAACCCATACTCATGTTCCTGCATGATGCTCGAGGAGGAAACATGGTTTAAAATTTCTACCCATGCCGAAGTTTCGATCTTGGATCGGAATGATACATTTTCAGTACCATATCGCGTTGTGCCAATACAATTTCGATACTTTTTTTAAAAAAATTTAAATATAAGTGTATATTAATTTTATTAATATTTGATTATTAATTATGCTCATTGATATTATATTTTGAAGTGTTGAGTTCATATTTCAATATTTTCTCATAAGATAATGCCTATTATTTTTTTAAAAAATTATTTTAAAAAATAAGTAATTCTCAATTGAAAACTAAATCTAAAATTATAAAATTATTTGAAAGGCTCAATATAATTATAAAATTATTTGAAGGTCTTAAATTATTTTTTGAATGTATTTGTAAATTTTTTACTTTTTAAAATTTATTTGAAATGTTTAAGAATTATATTTAAATTCACATTTAATTTTCAATATATATTAAAAATTTAAATTCTTATAAAATGTTTTATTAATTTTATTAATTTTAAAATTATTTAAAATAATTCTTAATATTTTATAACTATTATTAATAATATATTATCTTTATAATTATATATAATTAACATTTATATGATAATTAGTACCTATTTACAAAAAAAACTTTAAAAATAAATTGCAGTAACAACCGTGAGTGCTGCGACCCCATGGAGGTCGTCGTGGCACCCTTCGTGCTCCCGCGGAGGGTCGTTGCGGGATCACGACACCCTCCATGACCTCGCGGTGACCTTGCAAGGCCATCACGAGGTCACGACAGCCTCGCAATCACCGTGCTAGTACCGTACCGGTGCTAGTCCTGTATCGTGATGGTAACTACCGCATGTTTCAAGTGGCATGGCTCGGCATTTCAAACCATGGGAGGAAGGCCCAAGTTTATCAGAAGAGGCACATGCTCGACCAAGACAACTAAATTCCTTAGGAATAACTTTTAAAATTTTCAAGAACGTTATATGATAGAATAAAAATATGAAGGCGTCTTTTTATTATGTTTGCACATTCTTTTTACCGAAGGTTTGTCTTCCAGAATGATTTACCTATTGTTGAACTGAGCTATTAATTTGTCTTAGGGAGAGCATGATGTAGAGTTTCTAGGTTTTATATTTTAGTTATTCTAATTAAGATGGAATGAATTGATTAAAGTCTATATTTTATCAATATTCCTTTAACCTTAAGTGGAAAAGCTTAGATTTAGATTTCTTTGATTTTGCATTCATTTGCTGTAATGAAGGAGGTTGCCAATCTGCCAATTTATTATTTTATTATTGTTAATGTTATTATTTATTGTTTTGAGTAAGAAAAAAGGTCTGTATAAAGTCATAATTATAATGTATTCAAATTGTCATGAATGAATTTAAATATTTTTGGTATCTTCTTGAGGTACTCCCCTTCCCCCGTTGTTTTGTATCAGATTGTTGATTAAGGCACACAATATTTTGCTGTATTAAATGGTGTCAGTTGCATATTCATTTTTTTGGTAATCCCGCTTCTCACCGGAGGGAAAATCCCCTGCAGTGCGCCGCAGCTGAGATTCGAACCTTAGATCCCTTGGTTATCCATTGGAGGGCCTAACCATTGCACCATTATCCCGGGGGCGTCAATTGCATATTCATGGTAGCCAAAAGGCGAAACGCTCGCCCCCAGCGCCCCCGCCAGCCCGTCCCAGGACCAACACGGAGAAAGTAAATCACGGAGACTAGTCTAGCTAGCCCGAACAGTGACCAGTGTATGGGAGAGGGCATGAATCTGGTTACTAGCCAGGATTTGACTCTCAGACCTCATCAATTGCATATTCATGTTTATGCAGGAGGTGGAAGGCACAAGATTTATTAGGAGAGGCACGTACCCATTGTGTGATTAGTTGACTAAGACAACTCACCACTATACACATTTCAACATGAGATTACAGGAGTTTTACTTGTCCTCCCATCATCCACACCTTATCGATTATATTTATCTCACCTCATCTCCACTTCTATTGTCATTGCTCCACCCTTGTCACAACAAAACACTTTATCCATTCTACCCCTTCATTGATTACCTAATTCATTTTGTTGACAACACTTAGTAACAAAACAAAGACATTGGAACAATTCAACTCCCCAAAGTCTTGTTTTCATCAGAGAATTTGAATTTTCTAAGTTTAGTATTTTATTATGGTAATAAAGATAGGAGTCTATAGCTAACTCAATACTTATTATTGTTCCTTTGTCTTTTAATGAAAAACTTAAATTTCGTTTTTTACTTGATTTAATATTTTAGTTAATATAATAAACATAAATGGAGCCTATTAGCTAACTCAGTATGTTTATCATTCCTTTTATCTTTGTAACAAAAACTTAGATTATTTTTTTCTTAATTTAATGTTTTATTTATTGGAATAAAGATATAATGAGTGAAGAGCAAAACTGTGTATATAATAGACATACTTCTAAGATATTCAACACGTCATGAATTATGAATTTAAATATTATTTGGCTTGACATCTCCCTTACGTATTCCCTTCCACTCTTCTCTCTCTTGTTGTGAGATCAATGATCCAGGCATGCCACCTTGCATTGCTTACGTATGACTTGTGAAAACATAAATACTATCTGAAGATTTTAGTTTACATACCATTTTTAAATTTTTGCATTTTTGAAGATGCATGGCTTGAATGCGCATCCTAGATGATACTTTGCATGTTAGAACATCCCCTTCAAACAATTAAAAAGTAATTGGTCGGTAAGATAGGACAATGACCAAGGAATCTTTTCAGATACAGTTCTTGACTTTGCATCAGCATTCTCCTTAATAAACATGAATGCTGCCTAGCATGTTCTTCATAGTTTTTACCTGCCAACTAAAAGTTCCTCAGAAGACAGTTTGCCTGAATATGTTAGACTTTCTCTTGTACTTGTATGCTTCTCTCTTTATTTTGTCCATAGGCATGCTTGAGTCATAGGTGCATTGGTTAGCTAGTAAACCTCAATTCCATGTGATTTGTTGCCTAAGTAAGACATCCAACACTTCAAGTAATTGTTTGTTTGATCCTGATATCCTTTTTTAACCAACTTACAAGTAGACCTCAATTATATATAATTTGTTCCACTAATAACTCACTGTTTATAAATCCCTTCATTGTACAGAGATGTTTTTGGTATACCAAGTGTGGTTTCTGCAATGCTTGGCCTATCCATCCTCCTACTGTTTGGTGTTCTGGAATGGGATGATTGCCTCAGTGAGAAATCTGCGTGGGATACCTTGGCTTGGTTTGCGATTGTGGTCGGAATGGCTGAACAACTTTCAAAATTTGGAATTGTGACATGGATGTCAGAACATGTTGCTGAATCTCTCCAGCATTTCTCACTGAGCTGGCCTGCAGCATTCTGCCTTCTTCAAGCATCCTACTTTTTTGTTCACTACCTTTTTGCAAGTCAGACTGGACATGTTGGAGCCTTGTATTCAGCATTTCTTGCTATGCACTTGGCAGCTGGTGTTCCTCATGTCTTAGCAACACTTGCTTTGGCATATAATACAAGTCTATTTGGTTCCTTGACCCATTATAGCAGTGGTCAAGCTGCTGTGTACTGTGGAGGTATTTTCACATTCTTATATAGCTTTCACAATGGATTTAGTAAACAATCTCATCATCATTATTAAACTGTGGTTGTTTCAACTAATTAGGTCGGCTATCCTTCCATTGAACTCTATATAAAGTTATATCTAATAATCAAAATAATTTAATTGTATTTATTTCATTTCACAATATGTGATCTTCATCTATACCTTCCACTCTAATGAATTTCTTGCAACCTTGACCATTTAATATGAATAAAATTGTAGAATTTTTAGGGGAAATGGAAATATTGTATTTATCTTATTATGATTGTTACATATATATAGAATCATGATAAAACCTTAAACTTAGAACTACTTTGTCAAACTAAGTCCACTAGATAACCCTACTAATCACCTCTAACACTTCTCAAGCTAGAGTGAGGAACGAGAGAAACTTTCGTAGATAAAACATATACTAGACATGAAAATATTGAAACAAAAACATATTTCTTGTAAGCAAGCAAAATAAAACATGAAGAGTTAACAAAGCAGGCAACCTAGGATCCCTTTAATGTAAAGTTTTGTAAATAATTAATGGAGCACACAAGTTGGATTGCGAGCAAAGGCTAGTGATGGTGATGCTTGCATCTACATAAGGTGTGGTGTGGATATGTTGTTAAATCGAGTCACAAGTAGAGGTTGATAGTGGTAGTATTCGTGCCTGTGTGCGGTTTGATTATGATAATCTGTTGGTTAGCGAGCACAGGATGGCAGTGGCGGTGCTTGTGTTTGTGTAAAGTCCTTATAACCTTTGGAGCAAGTGGGCACATTGAAAGAAAAGTCTAGTAGTTATATTCCTCTTGTTCATCTATTTTTGGTGTTTCTATTGTTTGATTGCAGGCATAGGCTAGTAATGATGATGTTTATTTCCTTAGAAGTCTTTACAACAAGCAGAGATGGGTGGTTTGAATTGAGAACAAATGTCGGTAGTGTTGTTGCTCCCCTCTATTTAGATTGTATTTTTTTGTAAGATCTAGTTTCTTCCCACCCTCAGTTACGAGCCTAGAAGAATGGCTTGGAGATGCTAAAGATTAAGTTGCTAGTGAGTGTAGGAAGAATAAAACAATGGTATATTTTATTGTTCCTGATGATATGATGCATTTATGAAATGAGTAATCTGACATGATATGAATTGTCACCCCTAATCCAATAGCAAAAATATATCATGCTCTGTTCTTGACACAAAATCGGTTGCCACTCTTGACATTAATACAACTAACGACTTTAATAATGATATGTGAATGCCTTTGTATCATTTCACATTCTTATGGATTTATGCATTAATACAATAAAACTATTTAAACTTTATTATAATAATTAGTTTGAAGAAAAGATTATTCAAATAAATGTGTAATCCTAAAATGCATATACGATTATTTTTAAGACACCCTCATTAATAGAACGACCTTGCATTGAACAAAGAAATGACTCACCTTCCCCTCAAGGGAATGCCACTTATGAAAAATCTTACCTTCGGAAACGGGCTTTGATATCACATATCGTGTAAAGTTTTAGAAAAAAAAACATTATATTACATCTTACTATGTGATAATAGCTACATGGGTATATATAGATTTATGATAAAACTTTAACCATATAGTTCCTATGCCCACTAGAGAAATAATCTTATTAATCTAATATCTTATTTTAGTATTAAATTTTAGTCCCATTGCGTAGTCCTTTTGAGAAACAGTATGTTGCCATGAAATTTGTTTTGTTTTTCTCCCATTTATGGATTATGAGCTATTGGTGGTAGTGCAAGCATCTTGAGCATAGTAAAACTCTCCTACTATGTACCTTTCGTTCCCGTATACTCTGTTCCATGATTTTGAGATATTCTCCTATATTTCATAGAAAAGATTGATAATTTTCTAGTCCTCAAAGTGACATAAAGAACATTAGAAATTGATACAATGTACATCGACCTATGAAACTTGCTGAATTTCAGCAAGCTTGTTATCAATCATTGGCTTAATGGTGGGGGAAGCATGTTCTTTAGATTGGATGAAAATATATTGAACACTAGATATGTTGTTTCAAATGCCCAGCTGCATTTTACATGTCTTACTATTAAGTAATATATGCTTGTATAAAATATCATAGAAATATAAATGTCTGATGCTTCTCGCCTTTTGCGGCAGCGGGTTACTTGGATCTTCCTGATGTATTAAGGATGGGCTTTATAACAGCTTTAGTGAATGGTTTAATTTGGTCAGCTGTTGGTTTTTTCTGGTGGAAATTTTTAGGTCTGTACTGAGGACTGATGGTAAATTGAAACAAAATACTATTTTTTAATGCAAAAGCTTTATAGTTGGAGCATTCTATTATTTCAAGTATTTTATAATGGTGGAACACCGAATAATAGTTGATGTATATGGAACACTGACTTCCAATTTGTATATGGTCCAAACATTTTGGCGATGTATAAATCAATCAACTGTCTCCAGTTGATACACATTCTTACAATATACAACAAATGGTACCAGATGGACGAACTATTGGATAGCTGTTTGTCTTGCCTTTATAAGCCATTGTATGGGGATACAATCATTTTTTATCTTTGCACTTATTAACATTTGGAGAGAAAAAACCTGTTTTTCTTTAGGTTGAATGCTAGCTGCAGTTGAAACTAATTAAGCTAGGCCTTTACGTGTTACTTGGTTTACAATATTGAGAATGTAAAGACAGATCAGATATGTTATCACATTGAATTGGACGTAGTGAAAGTTCGTCAGATATAAATAATAGGAGACACTGCAGCAAATTATAAATTCGATGATACTTTTATAGTTGGATTGTTGATGTTTTTATGCTTAGGCTATCATTGTTATGACACTTTCAAGAGCATAGCATAATTGCTAGATTGCATTAGTAATCCATGTGGCAGAAAGATCTTTAAGATGCAGATTCAAGTGTTAGAAATTTATCTATCAGGGCTTCTTAGCGACACAGACGCCGAAATTATTAACACTTTCATTGCTAACATATTTAGTTTTAAAACTGCCAACATAAACAAGACGGCCCGCCACTTATTAAAGATGTAATGATACTAGCATTGGGAATTTTCTACACTTTCGTTTGGATACTTGATTAGTGACAAATATTACATTGGGAAAAAATGGTAGCAAAATGTTTATAATTTTGATTCTCGATGCTTAAGCAATAAGGGGAAAAGCCTCAATGTTTGATTGTTTGGTGCATTTCAAATCCTTCTATTCATCATTTATATTAAGGAGAAAAATATTCAATTTATTTAAGAAAATAATATCACATCATTTGTGCTTTGGCAAATTATGGAGAGTAACGTGCATATAGTGCAAAGATTATGAATAAAAATTAGTTTTAAAATATTTTTTTTGAAAATCTTGGTGCTCCTTATGTGTTGATAAAAGTAACTACTGATAATTTTAATACAAAATTTGAGTGAAACAGTGAATGTTTTAATAGTTTTTAATTTTATACAATTCTTTGAAAATAAGGATATTTTTAATATAATTTAGTTTTTTTGATAATTATGCGATTAGAGGGGTGAATTAACACGTTTATCGATATTCTTTCTTATTTGTGTACAAAATATTAGTACATAACAAAAATATAAAATATAAAAATGCACACAAAAAATAAGCACAATAATATGGTAGTTGTTTATGTGTTTTAGAACATTCAATTTATTCTCCATGGTCTATAATTTGTTGGTGGACAAATTTTGATAACATTGTTAGCTTTTTTCTTCTTTAGATACTTTTTGAGGGCGAAAAAAATCTTTTACTGTTCTTATTCTTCACAGTAAATACAATATACACAAAAAAAAATAGAAAAGAAATTTCTTGCTTGATTTTGGTTATTGTGGATTGCTCACAATGGTCTTGAATGCAATAACAATATGTTTGAAATTGATCATGTATGCTATTGGCCCATTCTTTTCCTCAAGTGAAAAATAAATCTAAGAATATTAGTTATTTGGATGAGTTTTTATTAATACTTCTTGATTTATCTTGACGATTGATAGAAAAATTTCTTAAGTTAAGTCAATTATCTTAAGTTTGACATTATCTGATTTGATTAATTTTTTTTTTTTGAATAGACCCACCGTAGGAATCTCAATCAAGTTAACATGCCGATTATCTATTGACTTGGTTTGATGGGCCAGAACCACAATTGACACATCTAGTCTAAACGGACCAATATAGTTCTAGCCCAAAACTAACTATGAATCGATGGTTTGAATTGCTATATGTATATATATAAAGTATCTATTGAAATCTAGTTTTAGTTTTTTAGACGGTCTAATTATTTTATCATTTTTTGATAACTATGATTAATTGCTCGTTACTCTCCAAATTTTATAAATAGATTATTTTTATTTCATTATTTTTACATTAATTTTTCTACTCTTTTCCGATTCTCAAATTTCAATCGTTTTAATTTTAAATCTTTGATTCAATTGGAAGGATGTTCATCTCGATCTCGCAAAGGCAAGAAGATAATTCCAAATATGAATCTTGATGATATTAAATTTATAGATGATGAGTCAAAGTCATTTTCAACATCTAAAATGCTAGAAGTATAGAAATTTAGGTTCAAGATATTCCACCTCTCAAATCATCATTTTTACTAGATATTTTGAAAAGACCACTCTTTTATATGAAGAAATATATGCAATATGTAAGTATTGCAACAATCTTATAAATTTTAATTAGATGATAATTATGGATCATGAAAGCGACATATTAAAATTAATCATCCAATTAAGTTTTCAAGCACTCTAAAACACACTCACTCGTGAAGGTACATGCAATTTTAGTTCATTTAAATATTTTAATATTAAACATAGAGAATCATTTATTTCTATAGACACCTTTCTTTTAATTTTGATTTGAAACACATGTTTAAAGATTTTTATCAAAAATTATTTAACCTAGTTGCCAGATATTTTTAACCATACGCACTCGAACAATTTTTTTAAAAAAAGTAAATTAAGATAAAAATTAATTAAATAATAAGGTATCGTTATGTTCAAATTTTTAGAAAAACCTTTGACAAATTCATTCATATATGACTGTGACTTACAATTAGATTGACAATTCTCAATAAATTTGAAAATATTACTAGCGTATTGAGTGTTTGATAAAAGACATTGCTCATAACATATCTTAATTAATGTACTTAATTTTTTTAAAAAAATAAATTAACTTTTAAAATATTTTTAATATTATTTAATAATATTAGTTCTAATATTACAATTATTGAAGAATTTAAAATTGTATATTAACTTACTATCAATGATTAATATTTTCATATTTGAGATCATGGTGACCAAAAAATTAATTTAAATTTATGCCTCAAAGGTCGACAATAGAAGTTATAAATCTTCTCAAACAACTAATTGAAAAACATCGAGAATAAAAGCAAGACTTACACATCGTATTCGTCGATCTAGAAAAAACTTATAATAAAGTCTCAAAGAAAATTATATGGAGAATTATATAAAAGAGAAATATTAACATAATGTATATTGAACTAATTAAGGATATATATGAGGATGTAAGGACAAGAGTAAGACTTCAGGTGAATTAATCAAAATATTTTCAATAAAAGATAGGGTTATATTAAGAATCGGCTCTAAGTTTTTATTTTTTTATACTAATCATGGATAAACTCACTGGACACATCCAAGGTATAATATCATGGTGTATGTTGTTTGCATATAATATTATTTTTGCTAAATGAGAGATGTGAATGAGTAAATGTTAAACTCGAATCTTGGTGGAAAATTCTAGAAGTGAGATGTTTTAGACTTATAGTGCAAAGACAAAATATATGAAATTTAAGTTTAACAATATTATATATAATGCGATAATTATTAAGATAGGAGATGCCGAGTTATCTGTAACTGAGAGTTTTAAGTATTTATGATTATTTTTGTAAAATAATGGAGAGATTGAGAGATATCTTATATAGAATATGAGCGGAATGATTGAAATGGAGGAGTGTCAGGTGTTCTTTGTGATCGTAAAATATATTTAAAACTTCAAGAAAAGTTTTACAAAACGACAGTTAGACTTACTATGTTACATGGAGTTGAATGTTGGGCTATGATGTAAGTATATGATCAGAAGATAAGAGTTGCAGAGATGAGGATATTAAGGTGAATGTGTGGACATACAAGGATGAACAAGATAAGAAATGAAAATATTAGAAAGAAAGTCGGAGTTGTACCTATTAGGAAAAACTTTGGGAGACACATTTAAAATGACATAAATCTGTACTTAGACGACTAATGAATGATCTAATTAGACGATTTGAAATTATGACAAATGTTCATATCAAACGAGGAAGAGGAAGGAAGACTAAAAAAAAACTTGATTAGTAACAATAAAATAAGATAATATTTATTTTTATTTATTTAAATATAAATAATAATATAATATGAGATAGAACCTAATAACGTAAAATGATCTATATAGTCGATCTCGTCTAATGAGATAAAGTTGAATTATTATTATTGTTATTTGATGTGTATGTTATATTTTAAATTTGCATGTGCAAGATGAATTAGTAACTTTAGAAAATCAAATTTGACTAATTAAAATTATTATTATTTTATTTATAATCACACATCCTAAATTGTTTTCACATGATGTGGATTTCAACTTATAAAATATTACAACATTCATTTTAATATAGAAAAATTATTATATTATTTTTTCCATAGAATGCTAATAATATCAATTTATGTTTATTTTATAATAATTAAATGAATGTAATAGTATTTGTAAAAATTTAAAAGTATTTAATATTGTAACTGGATAATTATTATGTGTTTATTATTTTACTTCTCATATATCTCTAACTTAAAATAAGATGTTTTGCATTAAATGGTTGTGTATTATGATGTTTTAACACCATTTAAATATTCTTATTCTCTTGATCTTACTTTTATTGTACAAAATATTAAAACTAATTTATATGATATTTACAAATACTATAATTTAAAATATGGATCAGAAGATAATAGTGTAACTAAAACATATAGTACTATTAGTGACACTAATAGTTTAAAACTCTCGATGACACAATTTTTATTACAAGATATTCAAGTTCCATATAGGAACTTAATTATAATTTTATGATTTTTTTATTTCAATGAAATAGATAGTGAGTCTTGAATGACCCAAAGTTATCTCATTCTCTTAAAAAAATTCTAATTTATCTAGTATCAATTGTTGTTATATAGCAAATTTTTAGTTCTGAAGATAATATCTTGTATGTAATTATTTATTTTGACTCTTAACTCTTTAAAAGCTTAAGCATTACTTAGTGATTGGATGAGAGTGAAAAACATAATATAAGAAATGGACAAGGTAAAAGATTTTGATACGGAAGGAACTATCATTATATGAATAAAAAATGAAAGTGAGTGGACAACACCACTTCCTAAAGTAATAGGGATAAAAAGATAATGAATTATGTGATTTTGATTCTCCTATGTTCGAAGGTGATATTTAGACAATTTAAATAAATTAAAATTATTATTATTATTATTTTTTATAAATTTATAAAAAATCTAATCATTTCTTTTTTTTAAAAAAATAAGAATAAGAATAATAACCACAAGTTAGTGATGATCTTTGACTTGATTCATGACCATCGATTCTAAACTATGAATCGTTATCGTTTTTAAAGGTTAAGATTAAGATTCGAGAACTTTTGAACCGTTGAACTAGTTGTTATGAATCATCGATTTTGAATCATGGTCAAATCTACCTTCAAAACATTCATGAAACTAATTTTTATAATCCTCCTATTTGAGTCTGGAAATTGTTGATTAGTCAACTGCTTCACATCAAATGACTAGTCTTCTTGACTGCTTCATTAGTCTGATACTATATATCAATCAACTTAACTGTGACATGTCTCCATTTCATCTAGATTTATACATGTTTATCTACTAACTGGTTACTTATCGTACCATCAGTCGACTAGATTAGATTGGATCAAGATTGAATCATTTATTGATTGGGTCATCATCTATTGATACTTCATCATTGTTGACTGCTTTAGTCTCAAATCTAATCAAATTACAAATCGTGGTTTCCAATTCATGAGTCAACTATTCCACTTCAATAATCGATTGATACTCTGATTCTAGTCATATAAGGTTGAATTTATGTCTTACTAAGATGCCCTATGTCTTCGGGACTTCCTGACCTATCTAGTACATGTTGATCTTATTGGGAAAAAGAGATTTCTCTAGATTAAAGAAAGTTATTGTGAAGATAGGAATAAGGGGATATACTTACCTTGATAAAATGAAAGGCTCATGAAATGAACATTAAGATGACGGTGAAATAGAGAGATTAAATTTGAAATGATAATTGGAGTAAAAAGTAAAATTATCATCTTAACGATCTCTTCAGCACGACTTCACACTCTTTAGAATGGAGTAAATCACATGAGACATTTGCTTTAGCCCAGAATTTCTTTTTATGGGGAAAGTCAGATATCCAATGAAATATTTTATATATGTTGAGAATTGAAAATTTTAAATGATAATGATGTATGTCAAAAGAAAAATTGAGAGATTCAAGTGAGGGATCTCTAATATTGACATAGGTCTTCTTGATGATTTTTTTGATGTATGTGAATGGTAAAAAAGTGAAATGTTTAAGTTAGGAATTTTTTAAAGTAGTTTTGACATAAAAAAAAGTGTAGGGGCGATGATGCAATTTGTAGCAATATGCTTCGAATTTCTTTCATTTGTTCATTACGTTTGAGTTAGCATAAGGGACAGATAAAATAAATAACTCAAATTAGAGCTGAGGCCAACCTTTAGTGGGATGGGCGGCTATTTGGCGAGGCAAATTCATCAGTTATTTTGATGAGTTAGGAAATTTTTAATTCAGTCCAAATTGATTTTTTATATTTTAATTTTAAATTTTAAAGATTTTTTTTTTCAATCCGCAGTCAATCCAAATCCATCACGAGTCAACTCACGCAGGTCGCAGACTCGCGGGCTCGAGCAGATTGACCCCGCACAAGTTGCGAGCCCAGGTAAGTCGACTCATACAAGTCACGAACCCAAGTAAGTTGCTCCATGCCGGTGGCGGGCCTAAGCGAATCGATCGATTTTTAAATATATTGATAATATTTTAATTTAATTCATTTAAATTATTTAATAAAATAGACCAATCCGATAAATCTAATTTAAATTGATAATTATAACTAAATATAAGAATAAAATATAATACATAAATCTTCAATTTCTACTCTAAAGCCTTTTCAGGACTCATTAGGCAAGATTTTTTTTTTATATTACTAAATTATTGAAAATAAACTGAAAAAAGGGAAAATAAATGTATGCAAAAATGCTTTATTTATATAAATTTATTTTTTTAATACATAGTAAATATTTTATTTTTATATCAATAAATGGACAACCATAAAAAAATGTTCTTTATTTTTATTAGAGTGCAAAATGTTGAATATTAGTTAAACATTATTTAAAACTGTCTAATATGAGTTAACTTAATTTAAACTCTTTAATGTTCAAAACCATTTTAGTTGTATTATTTTTAATTGATAAGATGAACTCCTTTTTAATTTCTACCCTATATAAGCAAAATGACTTTTTCTCTATATTTTATCTAAACTAAACTCGTTCCTCCGCGGTCTTGTCTCCCGAGACGGAGACGGCGACGGAGCGCTGGCGAAACCCTAGTTCTATATCGGATAACTCTGCAACGACTTGGTTGCGAGGAGGTAATGCCGCCTCTGGCCATGGCGAAGAAGGGTTGTATCCGACGGGAGCTCCTGGACCGGTGGAACGCGATCCAGGAAGAGGAGGACAATTCTTTGCCGTCCAGCGAACGGCCTGTCCTTCGAGTGAAGGAGGAATGGTTCGATATTCCTCCTTTCTCTTTAATACTGCTTATCTTTTATTTCGATTCACTACACGCTCTTTTTACTTGATTTTCTAGATGGAGAATTTTCTGCGACGAGTCACGTAGTAGTTTTTAGTATGATAGTTTAGGTGAATAAGTTCGTATGTTCATTTGCGTCAATTCAGTTTATGGGATGTTCAGGATCAATAGCTCAGCGCCTGGTTCTAGTTGAAACCGAGCCTTTTGCCTCTAATAGTTGTTAAACGGAAAACCAGTGAATTTGGTTCATATAATGATGCTTGGATACAGTTATCTAGTTGAAAACGAGCCTTTTGCCTCTAAATAGTCGCTAGACAGAAAACAAGTGAAACGACCCATAGAATGCTGCTTGGATTTAGTTTAAAATTTTATTTTTCTGATTCTCCCTTGCTCACAAAAAGTTTTCAAATGCTCGTATTGTTCCTGAGATATTGGATTCTTTATTTGCAAAATTTGTCAGTTATAGAGTGTGCCTCATCAATCATTTGGAAGTCTCCACTATTATGTATATAGAAACAGATCTCTATGCTATTTATGTGCTATGAATACCAATGGTCAAGTACCACTGGTGACGAATAACTAGCATTGATTAAGAGATGCTAGACCACCATATCTCGTTGGATCCATTGACGGAAGAGAATCCATATCTTTTTAGAGACTTAGAGTAAAATTATTTCGAATAAATTTGCTTGATTCCAATTATTGTTGCAAATCTTATATGTTTATAAACATGGTGGACAAAATTATTTGGGCCAATTATAATAAAAATAAATTTGTATAAACTCAGATCATTTCTAGTAATTGATCCATGGTGGACTAACTTTATATTAAAACTAATTAAAATAATAATATTAATATATACTAAGTCTAACCTCGAGTGCCAAAGACAAAACTGATAAGCACATGAAGATTACTCCCCTATACGAAAGTGTGTTCACCCTCAAATATAAATTTGGAAATGCTTTGATGCATGGTTTGAAATCTCGTATCGTGCCGAGTGAAACACTCAAAATGTATTGTTCTAGTAAACACCGAAACTCGATACCATTTGACACTAAAGTTCAAAATCTTGAGTCGTGTCGTAGTTTTGGTCTTTGATCGGAAAGATATTGTTCCAATATCGTGTCAATACTTTGATGCACAGTGTCCGTGACAAATTGGAGGTTGAAGGAGGAAGGAGATGAAGCAAAGGAAGGAGAGTACTGAGTGGTATCGAGTTTCGTAATTGGTTGGAATGATATGTTTCGACTGTTTCGAAAGGCATGGTATAAAATTTAAAACCATGCTTGGCATAGACAATGCTACCTTCCTATGCTTTATCTCCTTCTTAATTGCAACATCCTACAACTTAATACCATTTTTTTCAATTTTTTTTAAAATTTTTTATTCAACTTTAATTCAATAACATCAAACATTAGCTTTCAACATTAACCTTAAACATCAGAATTTTTAAGTGCATTCAAGTCATTGAATGTGACCCCTTTTATACCTCCACCTCTGTTCGTTTGGCCAAACA
>JBBUKS010000049.1:10679149-10689832 GCA_038050645.1 Hedychium gardnerianum | reverse complement strand
TTATCTAGCATCATAGTGAAACCAAAAACCTAGAATCGCTTCCTAAACCAACCTTCACAACTCTCTTCCCTCTCTTCATGGACCTTGATCTCCCACTCTTTCTCTCTCTCTCTCTCTCTTTCTCCCTCACTTAAGTTTACAAGATTTCACACTACTCGATTAGTCTAGCTACTTGCTTCACGAATGCACTAGTGCGTTAATCCACGGTTCCTGTGGGATCGATATCTTTTGTATTACTTATGACATAACTGTGTAATTGCGGTAGTGTAAACAAAATTAAAACTTAATGTTTATTTGAATACTTTTAAAATTTAAAACTAAAATCAACCTTAACTTTAATCTAAACCTTAACAAAAAATCCAATACACCACTTAAGAACTAAGCACATAGAAGTAAAACACAACTTTGTAAGGGATCATTTAGGGTTTGGGGGGAAGTACCGAAGGTCAAGATCGGATACTAAACAAAAGTATAAACAGGTCTGGAAGATCAGATGTTTGACATAAGATAATCTCTCCTGAGAGGAGTGGGTTATGACATGTTCCCAAAAAGGGAATAGTAGGTGTCGATCTGACCTAGGGCTTCATGAAAAATTCAAAAGTCAGAATCGGACATTCTCAGGACTGTCAAACTATGTTTTGATTACTTTTATACTTGTTGTTCTAACCCTATGATGTAGGAATATGAAATTGGATGTTGGCTAGAGTTAGGGGATTCTAGGTGACTAGATTGGGTGCTAACACCGGAGGTTCGAGCGACCAGATGGGATCCAAGTGCCTGAAATCAACCAAACTTAACCACGCATGCAGTCAAGATGGCAAGCTACGATTGGCTGGCGTACATCATCATCCAAATGCCCAAAAGTGATACAGGTGCCCAGAGACGTTTAAGACTCAGTCGAATAAGGCTTCGACCAGATGTTGCCACGTTAGTAGTCCAGGCGCCTAGAAGGGATCTTAGTGCCCAGAGTTGGTCTAGGCGCCTGGAAGTCCTTATAAAAGAAGGTGTTGACCAGCAACTTTGTACAACAATTCCATACGTGTTTAAGATCAACTACTGCGCTCTCACTGCTCTAAAATTTCAACACAACACCAAAGTGCTACTTCGACAACGATGATTAAGATTCAATTCTTTTTTTATTGTTGGTATCATTATTTCTGGTATTGCTATTATTTTTATCATTATATTCATACTTGGATTTTTGTAAACATTAAACCTTTGCCTTTGAATCGTTGTTCGAAAGAAAAAGTTATTAGTGGATTTCCCAACTAAAGCAATCAATGATCGCATGCCTTGGACTAGCAGCACAAGCTGTGAACCAAGTAAAAACAAAGATTGTTAACATTGATTGAGTTTTATTTAATTTCCATTGCATACTTTTTGAAAACTATGAAAAAGTGACACGCGCTATTCACCCCCACTCTAGTGCTTTTTTCGATCCTACAAGTAGGCTGATTTACCATGAGGGGATGACGTTTTCCCCCAGTAGGGGCACCATTAGATATCACATATCTTAATGGGTTTGCCCTGATTCACCATCACGAAGTAGAGGAGATAACCTAGGGGATAGTGGGGCTTTGAACTAGGAATGTCTCCTCGAAAGTAGGCATCATGTTTCGGTAGGCACGCTAGTATAATTTTAAAAGTCTATATCGATAATTCGGGATAGGTCCACCTATATGTGAATAAACATAGAGATAGAAAAGTAAACAATACTTTGGATGTAACCAATCATTGTAGAGAAACTGAAGTCCTAGGATCATTTCCCCAATCCAGATTTCTCCCTCAACCACTTGATTGCTCTCGACCTTTTGATTGCTCTAGACCCTCTCTCAACTCTCTTTCTCTTTCAATTCATAAAACCAACGATTCTCTAAATAACTAGCTTCGTAAACTCAATCAATAATTAATTATTAGTTCTCATGGGATCAATACTTTTTATTAATTCACGACAACCATGCACTTACAATTTGCACATATCAAGTTTTTGGCACCGTTGATAGAGACTATTCAAATTGATATTGATTGGATAGTGATTTGATTAATCTATATTTCTTTCTTTCTTTCTGACAATTACTGCTTTTTTAACCTTTCTTTTTCAGGTGGATAAGTTTTCCTTATAAGAAAGATGGATGCTCGAATTTAATGGTTTCATCAATTTTATGCTATGATTTTTTTTGATTGTTATTGTGAGCTTTGTGGTGCAACATGACATGTAGTCGATAATTGTCCACTACTAATTGACTTGCACATGGAGTATATCTGAAAAAAAGTAGGGTGTCCTCCCCGACTACAATCAATGGCGTCAAAAATAGCTTTATTGTGAGGTTTGTAAGCAACAGGTCATACAACCAAAAATAGGGGTGAGAAAAAATTTGATAAAACCGAATAGTCTAAATTTTGAAATTCGATTTGATTAATTTAGTTTTCAATTTTTTTAAAAAAAATGGTTTGGTTAATTTGGTTTGGTTTCGGTTTTAAATTTCATAATTTGGTTAAACCGAATAAACCAAATAAGAATATTAATTTTATTATTTTTTTATTTAAAAATATAATTAATTAAACAAATTTTGATTTTTTTATTTAAAAACAAAATTTTATTTAAAATTTTGATTAATTCGGTCAAAAATTGAATTAACTGATATTTATCGGTTCAGTCGGTTTGATTTCGTAGGAAAATCAGTTGATTCGGTTGGTTCAAAAAAAATTAATTTGTTCAATTTTCAGTTTATTCGATTCGGTCGGTTCAGTTTTGACTGAATACTCAGCCCTAACCAAAAATTGCAGCACTATCACAAATAGATTACACAATTTGGAAACAAAATTAAAAAACCTCATCATAAAGTTCGATCAAATAGCCTCATCATATGTTATATCTTCAGTGCTACCTACATCTTGGGAGGAGTTTAGGATAAAGAAAGATAATGAAGACGCCACCAGAAATAAAGAGTTGGAGGCCACTCAGTTATCACATGAAGACGAGCTTGTGGAACATGAAATTGAGACTTTGACAAATGAGTGCACTACTCTAATTCAAGTACCTCTAAAACTCAAGGATCCAAAAGAGCCTTCCTTAGTCACCGCTGAAGCCGTAATCAAAATTACAAATCATGAACTCCCTTTGGTAATTGGTGAAGGTAAAATTGCATTTGATCTATCCAAGGCTACTAACCAACCTTTTCTCAAGAATGTTTGTGGTAGGACAAATTTTTCACAGCAATCACATGGACAACCTTGTGATGGCCATTTGAAGATGAGCATATTCGATAACGGACTGAGAGCTAAAGATAACAAGTATCTTGCTCCTCCACGAGAAAGATTTAAGGGACATGGCAAGTCATTAAGATCAAGCAAATATGATGCAAGGGCAAGAACCCTTGGCAAGAAAGTCTGGAAGTATCTTGCTCTAGCACAAGCGAGGTTTAAAAGATGCTCCGTTGATGAATTTAATAAAAGAAGAGGGAGGCATGACCACCTCAAACCATGTGCTCCTGATTGAATATGATAAGGGGTTGAGCTAATCAACGTAAACAAGTGCTTCTTCGGAGGCAACACAAGTTTCTTTCTTTGTCTTCATTTAAGTTTTTCTTTTGTTTCATACTTTTAACTTTTAGTTTTATTTCAAGGATAGAGGGATCCATGAGCTATCCATTGCAACCGCCATGGGCATGGGGAGCTTTCTAGTGGTTCACATGGGTGGGCCGTGTTAAAAAGGTCGTGTCAAAAACCACGGCCATGCCATATTCTGGCAGCAAAAACAACACGAAACATGGGTTGGTCGTGCCACCAGGCACAATCATGTCCACACAAATATATTTAAGCATGGCCAGGTTGTGTCTCCTAGGCACAGTCGTGTCTCACTGCAGACTAATTTTTAAATGGCCAAAACATTTGATCTGAGATGATCTATGTGGTGTACAACCACTCAAATCGAAGATCTACGATTTGGTACAAAATTCAATATGTAATAACCTAGTTTCAAACCTAAAAAATGTCATTTACAAGACCCTTTTGAAGTTCGAAAGAACTTTTTTTAGGATAAAGATGCTCAAATGACATAGGAAGAGCTCAAGATCGCACAACAAAGGCATGGACAAAACACGCTACAAGAGTAACGATTCTGACCCCTTTGGCTTTATTATTTTTGGGATTGCTAATATGGAACTCATCATCATATACTTGCTATGAGGAAAATTATCATTATCCATTATTTAGACGACGTTCATGTTTTGACTAGTCTAGGCCTTAGGGATGATATTGATTGAATGATAAGTCGAGTAGGACTGAAAGAATTGATGAGTATGGAATATCATACTTATCTTAGGATTACTCTTTGAATTCTTGAATTCGGTGGAAGTTAATATTTTACATGGTAAAGGATGTCAAGAAGGTTGAATTACTTTTCTATTGTTTAAAAATGATCATCATATAACCATAAAGGAATTTGATTTTATCTTAAATTACCTTGAAGTTGAGGAATATTGTCATTTGAGGATTAATCATCACCATAACCTGAACCCTTGATCATGACTTGAGGAAGCTAGAGGTAGCTCGACAATGGAAATGGTGGATTACATTGCTTTACACATGATTGTTAGGGATGGTGTTTTTTACTACTGGCTTCTTAAGGACCATTTACCACATCACCTAAACCCCCCATTGCACCACTCCACACGAGTTGCCACACCTAGACATTCTTTGATTTATTTTGTTAGTTATTCTGTAGGACATTCAAAGACGGAGGGTCGAGCTGTATGACTAGAGAGATGATGATCATTATCTCCATGTGGAGGAGCGCGACTGCCATATGGAGGAGTAACATCGGCAGTGGAACGACTTATATGCTTGGCACACATCACTTGGTAACCTCCCAAACTTCCTCTTTTCCCCACCCTCTCTATAATATATTTTGTAATCATTGAGGACTGATGTGCGTAGATTACATATTATTTTATGCATTGTTTGATGTACATCTTCTATTCATTGACATGATCTATACTATCGCACCTCATTTAATTATGTTATCATGCTTTTTACTCCATATTGTTCGAAGATCTGCTCTTCTCGTGTTTTCATCAACAGAATGTGTTTCGGAGCTAAATGGAACTTCTACGGAGAGTAGAGCAGGAAGTAGAGTAGGAAGCTAAGAAACCAAGAAAAACCCTGGTCGTGTCTCCCAAACACGACCATGTTCAGGGTGTGCCTCTAGAGCAATAGGAGCTCAAGGCACGATTGTGTCTCCCAGACAGGCATGGCCGTGTCTCCCTAACAGACCTTCCTCAACATTTGACCGTGTCTCCCAGACATGCCGTGCCTCCTACCACGACAGCCTCAAGACACGGTCATGTTTCAGAGACACGACCGTGTGTCATGAGTGACATGGGTCGTGCCACACTAGTATAAAAGGGGTCTTTTCCCCTTTCTCAAGAGGCAGGTGGTTCCTCCCTTCTTGGGAGAACCCTAGGTCCTTCATACTTCATCTTTCGGCGATCTTTCCAGCAATTCACGACGGGTTTCAACGATCCATCATCATCCAAGGAAGGAGAAGACTTCCGAAGACCAAGACTCCAACCGGGCTAAGCATTCTTCCCCTCTTCCTCAGAGATTTGGGCTTGAATGTCTAACTTCATGTCTTTGTATTTTCTTCCTCTTTCTATGAGTAGATCTTGTGTATTCTAGGGTTAGGGAGTAAATATGATGTGTGGATGATGTATGCACTATAGATATGCCAATTTCCTATTTTCTATAAGATGTTACTTTTGTGCGATGTATATTATGCATTGTGCATGTTTGATGAAATGTGTATGAGAATGATGCATGTAGATCTAGGGCTTTACTTCTATGTTAGGGTTGCTACTAGACCGGATAATCGGAAGATCCTTAGTGGCAAAAGATTTTCATTCAACCGAATACTTGTGCCCTTAGTGACAGAGGGCACCGACACGTATTTCACTTGCTAGAGTTAAAAGACCTTAACATAGGAGTTTACCTTAGTTCATAAGAGTAATGTTGAGAATTATGTGATGATCATGTTATAGGGACATTATCTAACATCATAGTGAAACCGAAAATCTAGAATCACTTCCCAAACCAATCTATACTTCCCTCTCAATTGGACCTAGATCTCTCTCTCTCACTCTCTTAAGAAATCTCTCTCTTTAGTTCACAAACTCACAATTCGATTAGTCTAGCTAACTTCCTTCATTAAATCACTAGTTCTTAGTCCACAATCCCTGTGGGTTCGATATCTTTTATTACTTGATGACATTACCGTACACTTGCAGTACGACAATACTTGTGTAGCGACTGTATAAGAAACTATCTGGTTAAGAAGGTTCTTGAAGCATTTGAAGATTGTTGAGGATAGTGGGAGTCCTGTTACAGTGTATTGTGACAATCAAGCTGCTATAGCTTTTTTGAAGGATCCCAAATATCACATCAAGGACAAACATATAGAAATTAAGTATAATTTTGTAAGGGATATTGTTGACAAGAAAAAGATAATTCTTGAATCTATCTCTACATGTGCTATGCTTGTAGATCCTTTTATTAAGTCGTTGACTAAAGAGTCCTTTTAAGGACATGTGAAGTCTTTGGGACTTCATAGAATGTAACATATTATAAAGATAATGAGATATATGAAATGCCATAATTTATTCAGTATATATGTCTTTGTTACATTTTGGTTAAAGTTTCGGTGAACATGTTAGCATGTTGAGATTGATCCACTCACATGGACAATCCTCTATATTTGTTAAGTATAAATAGAGGTAAGACCATTACTTATGGGACAACTTATGTAGCTATGCATGGAGACACTTCTATAAGTTGGGGTCGCTTTGATTGTTGTATCAAGATGAGATCATTGATGTATTAATAATGATCGGAGTAAATGAACTTACCATTTTACTGAACCTGTTAAAGGTTAGATTGGAATTCATGAGTTGAATTTAAGATTAGACATTAGGTATGTCTAGATCAAAATATGTACGATGTTAAATTTTGAGAAAAACATATGCTCTTTATTGGTAAAGAGAATAACATCATAGCATGTGATTCATATCACATGTGCTATAGCGACAATAAAGATAGTAGAAGAATGGATTCTTGCTTCTCTACTATGTGAGACCTTTGAGATTATAGTTAATCTCAGTGTTGCCCTAAGTGATAATTTAGCTGTCTACTTGAAGTTCTAATCAGGTTCTGCTACTTTAGCATGTATCCTATTGACTATGATTGATTTGGTCTATGGAGAATAACTAAGAAAATGACTGATTAGAATGAATAGATTCTAGCTAAAAAGGAAGATTAAAAGAGATTTACATTTTTTGCATTTACTCACTGGTCAACCAGTTACATTTTTTGTTGAGTACTTAAAATATGATTGTGAATAATTATATTGAATGAAGATATTGAACATGCTCTCAACATAATTGTCATTATGAGGGATTAGAGATGTTCATGTTAATGTAAATGATTTAATCTGGAGTAAATACAAGATATTGATATCTCAAATTTGTCTTGATGAGCAGCTATGAAAAGTGTGACAACTTTCTTAGCTTTGATTGCTCAATATGCTTGTTGTGAACCATTTTTCCTCAAGTATGAAAGTGATTGTTCTTATTTGGTCTTTGTGACTTAACTTGGACGAGTGAGAGATGTAGAAGTGAGGAAGTGGTCATCATGAGCATGCCCACGTTGCCCATGATCCCCATACTACCCACTTCGTTTGGATAGAGAGGACTTCCCTATTTATATGCATCCAAGATAAGAGGGCTAAGAGAGAGAATTATCCAAAGTGAGAACGTCTAGAGGAAGAGGGATTTGTCTCATGGAAACTTTGAAGGGATGTTCGATTAGTTTGTGATCGCTCTTAACGACAAGAATGAAGAACACAATATCTGTTGTTTCGACAAATCACTGTAAGTGTTTTATTAAATGCAATCGAACATGCAAATCTCTACAGGATAAAGGTGCATCCATGGTATAATTTGGTTGAAGTAAACCATAAGAGATTGTATAAGAGATATGAACCATTTGTGTTGACACGACAAGCGATTCAAGTTTTCTATGCTTCATATCCTAGTTTGAAACGTAACAAAATTGATTGGTGGGCTATTTGTAAAATGAAAGTATGAAAAAAAATTGAGGAACATTGGGAAGACATTGCATATCAACAAGAGGAAGTTGCAAATACATTTCAGACCAAGGAATATATTATTCCAACATTACGAGATCCCAGCGGAGTAGTGATAAACGTGGATGCAAGTGAAATTCATGAGAATGATGATGATGATGATGATAATGAGGAGGAGGAGGACGACGACGACAACGATGATGATGAGGATAAGAATGACAATGACAATGAGAATTTTGATTTTTGTTGATGGGTAAGTTTTGTTATCTTAATATAACAAAAATATGATATTTTATTTTCATACAAGGTAATGTTTTTTTATGAGTAAATTTAGTTTTTAATTTACAAATTTAAAAAATTCGTAGCTTAATTAGTTGTTTATATACTGTCTCATTCTTAAATTTATATATTTTATCTGTTAATACTTTGTATTTTTTTTCTATAGGTCATTAGAGATGACATCTTGTCGTCGTAGGTTTCGCGCACTCTCTTATCTCTTAGCAAATATAGTAAGTCTTTTCATATTCTTCATTATGCATCAAATTTTTATTTACTTTATCCTATTTTTGAATTTTGATTGACAGTTTCGATGGGGTGGTAGTAGACGGAGTTCTCATGGCCAGTCTAATTCAACACCTGACACTATACCTCCGTTCCCCGCTGATCAGGCAGGACATTCCCATGCACATTCGCTAGTACCTTCCCATTCACCTTCCCAGTACCTTCGCCACTCTAGTCGCCAGTACCCACACAAGTTCCTTCCGTCAGACACTCGTTTACTGAGATGAAAGACACTCAGAGTTTATAGTCCCTTACGGAGATTCGTAAGTACTAAAGGCAAAATATTTTATTTTTTCAACTATTTTAATTATTTAACATTGTTTGTTTGTAACTTTATGATAAGTTTGAAAATTCTATACGCGTTATTCACGAGATTAATAGAATCATGAATAACCATTGAAGAGGGGATTCAATAACATATACAATAACTCCAGCAGCCACAAAAAAGCTCTAGTGGAGCGAATTTAGGGTATATTCCCTTCATTTTATATATGAAATAAAAGTGATTAATTAATTAATTATTTTTTTCCCATTGCAACGATCATTCACTTGGGACCCTGATGAAGAGTTGGAAATAAAGAGGGTTTTCAAGAAAAAATATGGAGATCACATCCGACATGTACTGAATCATGCTATGTCAAATACGGTAATTTAAAATAATAAAGTAATATATATTAACAGGGAAATAAAATTTATGGAAATTATTGGAAATTTATGGAGATTTTTTTAGATTTAATTGGAGCTAATTTGAGAAGTTTACGGGGATAAAAATAATAGACTTTTAAGAAGTCAATTTAGAAATATCAATTAAACTGGAGTTGATTGATTTAATTTAAGCTAAGGTTGGAATTAATTAACCTAAATTGAAATATTAAACCCTAAGTTGATTTGATCAAAACCCTAAGGCTGGATTAATTAAAGCCTAAGTTGAGTTATTTAAACCTAAGTTCTAATTTCTAAATACTAAAACCTATTTCCTTTTCATTTTTCCCTTCGCAAGTTTTTCTCCACCGATCCCTTTCTCTGCCTCTCCAGTCGATCGACCTTTCCCCTTCACCATAGCAGCCACCAATGAGGATTTCTTCTCCAGCAACTCGGCCGGACAAAGGTGGCCAAGCCGAGGTCGGAGGGGAGCAAGTATTCCTCGGTTCTGCGAGAGGTTTGTCACCGTCTGCCAATCATCGCCGACCCTCTCCCCTCCCTACAGCAGCAACTCGGCATCGTGAGCTAGTTTTCTCCCAAATTCCCGTAGCTGGCATTCCCCTCAGATCCGACCATCTCTGATTGATTTTCATCAGCCACAGTGGAAGAAAGGAGGAAGAAGCTGCAAGTTTGGGTCATTGGGGGTTTGCTCTGAGCACTCACTGCCCCTGTAGCTCCGGCCACCTCGGATTGCATCTTTGGCCAACCACCACCAATAGGTAAGGGTTTGGTGATAGATGAGTTGTTTTGGCATTTGTTTTGGGTTTAATTAGTGCATTGCCATCTTGGAAATAGATTATTCAGCTAATTTAGCTCCGGTCGATGCTTGGTCCGACCATCTACTCCTTACCTCTGGCCAATCGCTGCTACAGTCAAGATCCAACCTCTTCCAATCAGCTCCGACTGCCACTGACAGTAGGTAAGAATTTGGATGTGGGTTATATGAATTGAGGTATTATTGGATTTAGGGTTTCTGATTTATAATCGCAGCTACTGCCTAGTCTAATTTCGACCACCCTACTATTCCGAACATCACAAATTATTGACAGTAATTTTCGGGAAGGAAATCTTAGGGTAAGAAGTTTTCATACCTTATGATGCTATAGATTTTAGTATATAATGAATTTAGTTGTTGTTGGAGTATCTTGGATGAGTTGTACTTGGTTTATGTAACTAAATACATGTTGTGTATGTATGGATGGATTGTATATGATTTGGTGCTCTTGATTAGAGATATGTTGTGGTTGATGAGGGTTTAATGTGTAGAGGAAATTGTAGTTTGA
>JBBUKS010000049.1:10667171-10677220 GCA_038050645.1 Hedychium gardnerianum | reverse complement strand
ATCCTACATCACATACATAGCACAACAAGTATATGGTAATAAAAATATATTTTGACAGTCCTAAGACTGTTCAGTTCTAACTTTTAGATTTTCGATGAAATCCTAGGTCGAACTGACGCCTACTGTTCCCTCATGGAAAATATGTCTTCCTTACCCATTCCACTCAGGAGAGTTTACCTGATGCCAAACATCTAGTCCTCCAAACTTGTTTAGACTTTTGCTCAGTATCCGATCTTGACCTTCAGGACTTCCTACTAGACATCCGGTCCTCGACCCGTCTAGACTTCTGTCTGGTGTCCTTGATCCTAAGATTTCTTCCTGACATCCTTGATCTACCAAGACTTCTGCCCAGTGCACTTGACAAAGATTTCTTTGCCTAGTCTAACCGACCAGAACTTCCTTGCCCAGTCCAACCGACCAGGACTTCCTTACCCAGTATAATTGATCAGGACTTCCTCGCCTAGTCTCAACTAGGACTTTCTAGTTGAGCAACTTGCACACTTGATTAGCATCGTTAAATCACAAATGGACTTAACTTTAAACCTTTGCCGACATCAAAACCTAGGTTCGATTATCTGATGCTCCCTGCACTAACAATCTCCCTCTTTTTTATTATAGCAACCTGGTGCAAAGTTAAGTAAATCTAAAGCAAAAAAATTAAGCTTTTAAAATGCTCCCTCTAAAATCAATGTCATTAAGAAACCTTAACTTTTAACCTATTCTCTCCCCCTTTGACATACATCAAAAAATAAATCAAAAGGAAGTTAAAAAGAATCACAAAGTTGTTAGGGAAAAAAAATATTTCCAAACAATTAGAAGTATGTGAAAATTATTTTGAAAGAGTAATGTTCTAAAACAATTAGAAGTTAGGGAATTGAAAGTTCTTTTTATTTGTTTCAAACTCTAAGTATTTTTCAAGTATTTACAAAGATGTGCCATAAATTTTTGAAGTATTTAAAAATGCCATGTTTCACAATTTTGAAAAGCTAGATTTTTCAAATAGACTTTCAAATACCTTGTAAAAATATTGTCTAATATTTTGAAATTTGACAAATAGAGTTTCAAGGGAATTTTCAAAGATATTTTAAAATTGAAAATTAGATTTTCAATGGAATTTTCAAACGATGATAGGATTTTTGAAGTAAGAAGATAAGTTAGGATTTCAAAAGATGTTTAAAAAGAATATTTGCAAGAAATATTTTTGTAATTTATAAACCATGTTTTTCAACCATGTTTTTACAAAAATTTCTTAAATGTTTAAAATTACCAAGTCATAGAAAAAAAAATTCTAATGTTTTGAATGAGATTTGTAAGTAATAATAAAAGATTTTCAAAGAATAATTTTTAAAAATATTTCAAAACATGAATGAGACAAAGAAACCATGAAACTTACATAAAATTATTAATGCTTGCTATACATAAAAGAACGCATTTAGAAAATATACTAAGCATGTTTGAGTGGATTCTTAGATTCCAAGCACACATCCCAATTTGACTTTAAATATTAAATTAGCCTTTTTGAGATTTGTAGATATTAATTAATTATGGATTAGCTAAATTAGTTAATTAAGGATTAATATGTTATTTAAATTTGAATTGTTCGAATTATTTTGTTTAGGATTTCAATTCTTAATTATGTTTGAATTAATCGATTTATTAAATTTGGATTTCTTTATATTAGAGTTGTTAATTGAATTTGATTAATCATGTTAAAATAATTAAGTTTAATTAAGATTAATTAAAGTTTAATTATTAAGTTTAATTATTTAATTGAGATTTAATTAAGGTTTAATTATTTAATTAAGATTAATTAAAGTTTAATTATTAAGTTTAAGTGTTTAATTTAGTTTTAATTATTATTAAGTTTAAGTATTAAGATTAATTAAAGTTTAATTATTAAGTTTATCTATTTAATTGAGACTTAATTAAGATTTGATTAAGGTGTAATTATTGAGTTTAAGTATTTAATTGAGATTTAATTAAGGTTTAATTATAAAGATTAATTAAAATTTAATTATTAGGTTTAAGTATTTAATTGAGATTTAATTAAGGTTTAATTATTAAGTTTAAATATTTAATTGAGATTTAATTAAGTTTTAATTATTAAATTTAAGTATTAAGATTAATTAAAGTTTAATTTTTAAGTTTAAGTTTTTAATTGAAACTTAATTAAGGTTTGATTAAGGTTTAATTATTAGGTTTAAGTATTTAATTGAGATTTAATTAAGGTTTAATTATTAAATTTAAGTATTTAATTAAAGTTTAATTATTAAATTTAAGTATTTAATTGAGATTTAATTAAGGTTTAATTATTAAGTTTAATTATTTAATTGAGATTTAATTAAAGTTTATTTATTAAGTTTAAGTATTTAATTGAGATTTAATTAAGGTTTAATTATTAATTTTAAATATTTAATTGAGATTTAATTAAGGTTTAATTATTAAGTTTAAATATTAAGATTAATTAAAGTTTAATTTTTAAGTTTAAGTTTTTAATTTAAACTTAATTAAGGTTGGATTAAGGTTTAATTATTAAGTTTAAGTATTTAATTGAGATTTCATTAAAGTTTAATTATTAAATTTAAGTATTTAATTGAGATTTAATTAAGGTTTAATTATTAATTGTATGTATTTAATTGAGATTTAATTAAAGTTTAATTATTAAATTTAAGTATTTAATTGAGATTTAATTAAGGTTTAATTATTAAGGTTAAGTATTTAAAGATTTAATTATTTTCAACTTAAATCCGTCTCACCCAATTCTAGATTCTTAATCAAGGTATATAGTTTTTGTGAGATAGAGTTTAATTTAATCCTTGTTCAACAATTTGTTTGAATTTTAAAGAGAGTTGATTGATATTGTATTAGATTCAAACTTAGCTTTGAGTTCATCAAGAAGGAGTTTTCAAAGTAAGCTTCTAGACTGTGGTGAGTGACAAGGAACACATTAAAGTAACCACGTGTCTAAGACAAAGCTTCCCCAAAACCACTAACCCAAAGAACTTAATCCTAGGTTTTGGTCTAACTAGCTCATATTTGACTGAGGTAGCTTTAGCTAGATCCACTAAGTCTTAATACACCAAGTAAAACACATATAATTCAACCTCGAGATAACTTCCTTAGTCTACTATCATCTCAATCTTTTTTGATGCTAGATTGTCAAAATCAATCAAAATCTTTAACCATTCTAAGTTAAACAAAAAAAAGATAAATATGCATTAAAAATAAAAGAAGGCAGTAAATCATGTAAGCATACAAATTTATCTAATAGAAAAAAAAATTATTTTTCTATTGACTCCCCCTAGATCATAACTTTGATAAGGTCTATCTAGGTAGTGTATTTGATTCTTGGGGATCCAATATTGGTTTAGTCCAACTTGATTAGTCAGGCTTAATTTAGGGACCCATGTCTGGACTTGGTTTTTAGTAGTTTGATTTACGATAGACATATATGATTTAAATTGGGTCTTAGCTTTGTATCCGAGTCTGGATCGATTGTATACGACCCTTTGTTTTCCAAGTATCATATCAAAGTACTTGAAACCCGAAGTAAACTATTCTTTTAGAGTGACTTGACTCGAACATTGACTTGGCTAGTTTACGAGTTAAATACAATATCATATTGTATAATTTTTCAACTAACGCAAGACTTACATTGGAGTCTAAACTTTCTGAACCCGATATAGATCCGTGGCTTGACTTAGACTCGGCTTCGATCTCAGACTCAGTCACGTGAATTTTTGTCATCATAGCTAGGTGACTTGCTTGACCTTGTTCTTCTTCGTCAGATTCATTTGAAGACTCGGACCACGTTGCTTTCAGAGCCTTCCTTTTTCTTTGCTTTATGTCAGACACTCTGGCTTGTAATGTCCTTTTTCATTGCACCCATAGTAGGTCACTTCTGACTTGGGCTTCGCAGTTCGATTTTGACTGAGTTGCTTGCTTTTTGATTCGATCACCTTCTTGATCTCATGTTTAGTGAACCCCTTCTTTTTCTTATATAGCTTCCGAACTAGATTAACTAGTTCGACAGTGATCTCGCCGTCATCTTCTGAATCTAATTCGTCTTCATATTTGGGTTTGGTTTGGTACTTGTGCTTTGGCTCCTTCATCTTGATTTTTCCTGCAATCAAAGTGATACTTTTCTCGGTAGGGCGTGTATTAGTCTACTTATGTAATTCAAATTCATAAAAGAGTTCATCTAATCTAATAATTGAAATATCCTTAGAAACTTTATACGCATCTACTATAGATGCCCACAAGGTGTTTCGAGGAAAAGCGTTAAGTGCATACCTTGTTATATCATGGTTCTCCATTTGTTGTCCAATTAAGTGGAAGTCATTGAGAAGATCTTGAATTCGAGCATGTAGTTGGCTTGCCGATTCTCCTTCCTGTATTTTTTATGTTATATAATTTATTTAATATTAAGTCACGTTTTGATAACTTGATGTCGGATGTCCCTTCATGTAGTTCTATGAGTTTCTCCCATAGGTCTTTTATGTTAGGGTTACAAGGTTGCAAATAAAGTCACATATTAAAAACACATGGGAAATATCATGGACTTATAAGAGAAAGATATCTCCATTTGTATCATATCATTGTGGAGATATCTAAATTCCTTCGGTTATAACAATTGGCATCAGAGCCCGGACTACCAGAAGGTCTAAACGCCTACTATGCACAAGAGCTATGGTCTAATCGAACCATGTGATTAGAGTTTTGACCTCGAACAAGGGAAGTGGAGACTCCCGTGTCCGGACCAAGAGGTCCAGACACCAAGTAGGAAGTCCTAGTTGTGTCTAGGCAAGGAAGTCCTAGTAGGTCGGGTGGACCGAGAGGCATGAAAATCTAGTGGGTCGAGGATCGGATAGGGGGCCCTGTGGTCATTCATTTAAGGGGAGAATTGTTGGGGTTGCAAGATTACAAACAAAGTCTCACATTGAAAACACATGGGAAAGATCATGGACTTATAAGGGAAAGATATCTCCATTGGTAGAGGCCTTTTGGGTAAAAGCCAAAAAATAAAATCATGATGGCTTAGGCCCAAAGTGGACAATATCATACTATTGTGGAGATATCTAAATTCCTTCGATCCTAACATTTTATGCTTGTAAACGGTCCAACTCAGTTTAGCTCCTCTTTGGTCAAGCCACACTATATAGTTTGAGTCGCCTTTGTGTTTTTCTCGATTTGTCTTTTTGTTGGTACATCCCATTTGTCGCAGGCAAGAGGTACTCCATTTTCAGTGGGGAGTGTGAATCCAATCTGGATCACGATCCACATTTCAACTTGGGTCTTAAGATGAAACTCCATTCGGCCTTTCCAGTGCTCGAAATCATTGCTGGAGAAGAGAGGTGGTCGAGAAGTGTTGTAGCCTTCTTGATGGACCATTAAAAAATATCTTGCACAGACAAAAACATGAAAAATTATACCAAGACTTGGTCTTGGATTAGTAGTGTGGAAAGAGAAAAGCGCTAGAGGGGGCTAATAGCGTGTGTCGCTTTTTCATATTTTTTGAAAACTTGAGAGATAGCAGTGGAAATGAAAATAAATACAAGCACAATGCTAACATTATTTCTTTTTACTTGATTCATAATCTGGTGACTGCTAGTACAAGGCTGACAACTGACCAGAACTTCCTTGCCTAGTCTCAACTAGGACTTTCTGGTTGAGCAATCTGCACACTTGATCAACATTGTTAGATCACAAATAAACTTAACTTTGAACCTTTGCCAACATCAAAACCCAAGTTTGATTATCTGGTGCTCTTTGCACCAGCACTTATGACTACAAATAAGCGCTTTTTGGGAGGCAACTCAAGTTTTTTTCTTTGTTTTCATTTAAGTTTTTATTTTATTTCATAGTTTTTGCCTTTATTTTAACTCATTTCAAGGCTAGGGGCACCTATGAGCTGGTCATGGAAATCTCCACGGGCATAGGAAGAAAACTAGTGAAGAACATTGGTAGGTCGTTCCTCAAGGCATGGTCGTGCTTTCATGCTCTAATAGAAGCACAGGTAGGAAACTCGATCGTGCTTATGCCTTCAGGAGATAACATGGCCAGGCCGTGTCATCAGATACAGTCGTGTCTTACCATGGTCGCTACAACACAGTCGTGTTATCCAAACATGGTCATGACAAAAGCCTCATAATGGGGTCATAGGTCGTGCCCCAGAACACGACCATGCCTCGCATCCGATGTTTTTAACTTCTTTTGGCCGTGTCTTCCCCTACTTCCAAGTCATGCCCGCCGCCATTTTTTCCTTAAAAATCATCTTCTCTTTCCTCATGAGAGCCTCTCTTCTCTTCCACTTTTTCTTCTCCCCTTCCACCAATGACCCTAACCTTTCTTTTTGAATTTTGCATGATTTTTCTTGTAGGCAATATGGACTTCTAAAAACAATCACATGGTGAGGAACCAAGAGCTAAGGGTAAAGGAAAGTACAAAGCACGCGACAAGGGTAATGATTCTAATCCCTTTAGCTTTATTATTTTTTGAATTGATAATCATATAACTCATTACGATACATTTGCTATGAGGAAAATTGTAAATTCTCGATATTTAGACGATCATGTTTTGACTAGTTTAGGCAATAGGGATGATATTGATTGAATGATAGGTCGAGTAGGATGGAACAAATTGATAAGCATGACTTATCCTACTTATCTTAGGATTACCCATGAATTCTTGAATTTGGTGGAAGTTAATATTTTACAAGGTAAAGGATGTCAAGAATGTCAAATTACTTTTTGGTTGCTTAATTTGATTTTAAATTACCTTGTAGTTGAGGAATATTATCATTGGAGGATTGTATTTCTATACACATGATTGTTAGGGATGGTTATTTTTTTTACCACTAACTTCTTAAGAACAATTTACCCCATCTCCTGAACCCCCACTGCACCATTCCACATGAGTTGCCACACCTAGACGTTCTCTGCTTTCTTTTGTTAGTTTTTCTATAGGGCATTTAGAGACAGAGGATGGAATTGTACTACTAGAGAGACGATGATCATTATCACCATGAGGAGGAGAGCGACTGCTAGATGGAGAAGTAACACCGACAATGGAACGACTTATATGCGTGACACGTATCACTTGGTAACCTCGCTAACTTCCCTCTTTTGCCCACCTCCTCTGTAATTTGTTTTGTAATCATTGAGGACAATGAAAAAGTTAAATCTAGGGGTTTTTGGTTTAGCTAGTTTGTTGGTATTTAGTTTAATTTTATTAGTTTGATCATGTTTCTTTTTGCATCATAAATTTTTCTTTTATAACATTATCATATCATGCTTACATGTCATCATGCATAGTTTATTTGTTCCTTATAGCATGACATTAGCACGATAGACTCTAGATTTTTATGTTGTGTGATAATATGCTAGTATACTTAGCGATCTATCTTCTCCTATCAGTAATAACATGACTTGAGCATGTTTTTGCCATATGAGTTTTGGTGTTGGCCTAGTTGTTTAGAATCTCTTCACACTTATACTTGATTTTGATAGTGATATATCTGAAAATAGTCATGATTCGTAGAATTGGACTAATACTCTTGTCTCCTAGGTGACCCCTCAACTACACTTTGATTACTGGATAAACTTGGATCATGGTAGTCATTGGGAAAAATCAAAATCCCAGAGAAAAAAAAATATAGAGAAAAAAAAGTGTATGAAAAAAAAAGTTTGTTCAAGTGTTGCACCTTGCGAAAAAAAGAGAGAAAAATATGAGATAAAAAATAATTGTCGTGAGTGGAAGTTGATAAGGTGTTCCTTTGAGATCGAGTTAAGTTACTAGGAAAATACTTGTCATGTTTCTCTCTCTTAATACCGAATATTCCTTTGAGACATTGTGAAGACAGTGCATAACACTTTTGGGAGGGACGAACCTTGCATGTGGCAGGTAAGTGTCTATCGCCGGAAGCATTAGAAACATGATTAGATGACGACTTGACTAAGATTGAAAGTTGAAACTAAAAAAAGTTGAGTCACTCTTTGCACTAAGCATGAAGAACTTTTAGTTAGGTCACACTAGGACAATTCGGTTGTCTTGCTCATTAGTGAAACTACATGATAGAATTAGACTGATTGACTAGAGATTATGATGCATCGATCACACACATAGATCTATATTGCAGGTTTTGCTTGAGAACAAGTAAAAGTTTAAATCTGGGGGTATTGATGTATGTGATTCATACGTGATTTATGACATTGTTTTGTATATATTTTGTGTCATTTTATAAGCATATTTTGCATACGTATAACTTCTTTCTATTTTTTTTATTGCTTTTACTCTTTACATTCAGAGATCTGCTTTTTGTACTATTTCTTTGATAAGACGTGAAAATAGAGCAAAATTGGAGCATAAAGACCTTGGAATGAGGATTCAATGTTAGTAACACACTTTGGTCGTGTCTCATGACATAGGCATATTCCTTCTGACAAAGTTAACAGAAGAACAAAGTGAAAATGGAGTTTCTAGCACTAGCCACGGTCGTGCCTCCCAGGCACATCCGTGCTTTTCCCCACATAACCAACACGAACCAGCAACCTCACTTGCCATGGTTGTACCTCCCAAGCACGGTCGTGCCACTCCCTCCGGCTCTAGCTGACATAGTTGTGCCTCCAAGGCATGATCGTGATTTTCAGCATAGAAATAATTTGGCCCGACCATGCCTCCCAGGGGTCGTGCCCCTCTCTTTGGCCTCAGCAGACCAAACTTCGAACGGATAAAACTTTTAACTCGGGTCAAGCCACGGGGCCTACGACCTATCAAATTGAAAATAATTTCAAGAACTACAAGTTTGGTTCAGGGTAGAACTTGTGAAAACCAAGTATATGGGACAAAAACCTCATTTTGATGGCACCCCGATGATTAAGGTTGTGTCTACCAAATTTGGAAGGCTTGAAAAAGCTATAAAAGAATTAATGGAACTCTTGTTAGGGCATATGGGACCAGGGGCTCTGCCCCCTTCCCTAGAGGAGGGTTTTTCCTATTCTAGGTAATCCTAGAGTCATCGTTCCAAGAGTCATCGAAGTAATCTGTCCACCGATTGGAGCTTGGAGTTCCTTCCGAAGACCGGCAACCATCTTGATAAGCCTTCTCTTCTCCTCCTTCTTTGTTTGGAGTTGTTTGATGCTTTCTTTAATGTCTTCTAGTTTTACCTCCATCTCGATGAAGTAATTCTCTTGATTCTAAAACTAGGGAGTAACCCGATCTAATTGTTGACATTCAAATTAAGTTATTGTTTATCTTTCTCTATTGCATGATATGTTTATTCTATGGTCCAACTTTATTGCGCATACACGATTGTGACACTAACTTGCACATTTGTATCTCATGGGATGTGGGAAAGGATCGAAAAGTGATCCCAAATCTTAAATGTCCGAGATGTGGATAGTTGGTCACGAAAGGACCGATATGCCACGAGGGGTATTGGATTTCTTCCCCAACAGGGGGTCCATTGGCTATCACTGAGAGTAATGGGTTTACCCCGATTTGGCGTCACGAAGTAAAGGAGGGCAACTAGGGGACTGTAGGGCTCTCGTGATAGGGGCCTCCCTGAGAAACTGGCTGTACTAGCAATGTCGCCTTGAAAGTAAGCACTACATTTAGGTAAGCACACAAATATAATTCCAAAAGTCTATATCGGTATGTCGGGATAGACCACCTACATGCAAACAAACATAGAGATAGGAAAGTAAACAATACT
The DNA here is from genome assembly GCA_038050645.1 of Hedychium gardnerianum. Lineage (NCBI taxonomy): Eukaryota > Viridiplantae > Streptophyta > Magnoliopsida > Zingiberales > Zingiberaceae > Hedychium > Hedychium gardnerianum. The sequence continues at coordinate 10,667,508 of JBBUKS010000049.1, read as the reverse complement.
TAGGATGTCAACGATCATCGTGGTGAAACCGAAATCCCAGGATCGTTCCCCCAATTTTGCCTTCGACTAGACGTTTTGCTCATCTCTAGTCGGTCCCACTAACCTGTCACTCCTCATTCGGCTCATCTTTGTCGATCCGGTGCTCCTTCTCTGTCACACCCCGGGAGGGTATTTATCCGACAAAAATCGGACAGCACCTCCCATGTATGGCGGACAATATCCTGGATACAAAATACAACCAATATACAAATACCCAACAAGGGTATATACAGTCATAAACAATGCAATAATAACAAATAAAATACCCCACACGGGTATTCACAATCCACGCAGTGTA
>JBBUKS010000049.1:10639924-10664337 GCA_038050645.1 Hedychium gardnerianum | reverse complement strand
CCATCAATTAATTTCAAATATTTATAGTGAAATAGTCACGTGAATAAGATGGGTGTGACGCATCCTTAATATATATATATATATATATATATAAAAGTTCTTGCAAACATTTTGATCAATTGATTTATCATCATTTATTATCAAAAAAATTAAAATTGATCATACATTTAGAAAGCCCATGACTTAATCTATCCCTTGATACTATTTTTATGAAAAAATATCGTGAATGACTTGGAATATTAAGTATTAAATTTTAAAAATAAAATATATAATAATAAATAGATAAACTAAATCGTAGAACATAAAATGAGAACGTTAAATTAAAATTAGATCGGATTCAAAATAAATTCAATGGATAAATGTGAAGATAAGAATTATATTAATTCAAATCGAAATTAATTTAGAGTTGATTTGATTGAATTATGATCGATTTAAAAATTAAATCAATTAAATCGATTTAAAATAAATTAAATCAAATATTAAGATTAAAATTTTTTAATTTTAATTTGTTTTCAGCTAATTCAAAATTTAATTTTTGGTTGAGAAAATCAACCTACACTTAACTAATGTTTGAAAATTTTGATTGAAAATCACTCCTCTGATTGATAATCTTGGCTACATTATTAGACGTTTCATTTGAATTTATACCCTCAGATATAAATTTGATAATGTAAATTGAGAGCACTGAATTTAATTTATAAAAACTAGATAAAATTTATCACAAATTTATTATAAAGTTTATGACAATAATATTTACTAACTAATATCATTAATAGATTCCTAGAACTCCACTAATTCAAAAAATATCAAACTTTTAAAATTTTAAATAATATAGATCCATCAATTAATTTCGTCTAAAATTGATTGATGGATCTAAAGAACTCCAAATTACTTTAAACAAAACCAATATATTCTTGAAAACCTCCTTAATATATCTACGTATTCAGATATGAATTCAATAGTATAAATTAAAAATAATAAAATTTTAAATTGATAAAGTAAAAAATTTAAAGATGCGCTCTCAATATATATTATCAAATTTAAATCCGAGAATATAAATATATTAAGAAAAATTTTAAAAATATATTAATTTTGATTCAAAATAATTTAGAATTTTTTAAGTTTATTAGTTAATTTCTAGTTTATTAGTTAATTTCAAATAAAATTAACTAATAAATTTATAGAGAAAGAAGAGGAATATTTTGAGATTACAGTATCGTGATTTGAATATTATAAAAGTTAGATATATAATTTAGATAATATTAAAACTTAGTGTTCATTAAAATATTGAAGTAAAATATTGAATAGTTTTTAACCGCATAATTTGTTTTCTCTTTTTATGAAACCAAGGCGGCATAGATCGTGTCTTTAAAATAAAATAGGAAATATATGAAATTTGTTTGATCGTTATTTAAAAAATTCCTATGAGACTTACCAAGTGGCAATCTTCTTCCCCTAAAATGTTTTCGTCCTAACGACTCTCAGCCATCCCAAGCTATTAGTGCAATTGCGTTCTAAATAGTTGTGTTTGACTATGATGTTTTGATATGAAATCATGCAAAGACTTAATAGAATGTACAAGGACTTAATAAAATGTACAAGGAGTTCGCAGTGTTTGACTGGCGCTCAGTTCATTAATAAATAACAAATTTATTATAATATAATAAGAATTAATTTTTGATGGAGGTATATTTTTGGAAGAAAAAATTTCTCATGTCTTAATTATTTAAGAGTCGATTATAAATTGATCTTATAATTTATCTCTTTTTATATAATTTTAAAATAAATTATGAAAAATGCCTGAGATGAACATAATTATTTTTTTATTATAATAATCATTGGAAATTGGAGACCTCTTTCCAAAATCAAATTTAGTACTCTTGAAAAAGAATTTGGTATGCATTTTGCGAGATAGAGTAGGTATTTTAGCTCTACATGTTCACCTAGGTATTATAACTTGATCTCACAAAGAACCTATGAGGATGGTTTGTGACACATAAATCATGAATTGTTGATACAAATTTAAGAGAGAATATGTTTTTTTTTTGAATGGGGAGTGTATATTAAGATTAAAAAAATCCTATGTGATTTAGTCAAAATTTGATATCAATTTATTTGATAAAAAACTTATATGATTTAGTTAAATATTTAATATCAATTTATTTGATAAAACTCCTATATGATTTAGTCAAATATTTGATAAGTCATTAGGTTTGTTACTATTAATTTCTTTTTTATTAAAATACGTTATTAGATTTATTATTATTATTTTATATTGATAAGGCATTCTAACATGCCCATATAAAGAGAGATTGTGTAATCTTTAAATTCAAGAAAAATATTTTTTTTCTATCATAATTTTAACACGGTATCATAGCAGAAAGGTTCCGATACTAAGAACATAAAAAATATCAAAAGAATTCTCCATTTTGTCTCATTCCTTCATCAAAACTACGACCAAGAAAATCTTTGGCTATGTCACTTATCTTTTCGAAAGCAACATTTCTTCTCTCTAAAACACTACTGTTGGGTCTTATTTTATGATCCAATCTAGTATATTTTTTTGACCCTCAATTCTCATTCTATTGATTTTTGGATTGTTAATTCTGATGCCTCTGATCATATGAGAGAAGATCCTAATTTATTTTACACTTATGCTCCTTGTTCTAATCGCACTACTATTAAAATTGCGAATGGTTTCATACTCTAGTTGTTGGTATTGTAATATTCGTCTATCTTAGGATATTATTCTAAAATTGTCTTCTATGTTCCTTCCCTAACATGCAATCTAATTTATGTTAGTAAAGTCACACATGATAATCATTGTGTTGCTAACTTTGATTCATTGTCATGTCAATTTCAGAACCTATTACTAGGGAAGATGTAGTGTTAGGATTCACAATGAACTTTACTACCTTGAGATTCCTCCATCAGAAGGTGATGAAACTCAAGCGTTTAATGTTGCTTCTACTCCTATTTCTAGTACTATGGAAATAATGGTATGACATCATAGATTTGGTCATCCTAGTTTTTCATATTTGAAAAGTTTGTTTTTGTCTTTATTCAATAATAAAAACCTTCTTTGTATGACTATGAAATTTGTCATTTAGCAAAGCACACTCGTACTATTTTCTCTTCAAAACCATATACACCATCCATCCCATTTTCCCTAATTCATAGTGATATTTGGCCCTCACCAATCACTACCTCCTTGAGCAAAAAATGGTTTCTAACCTTTATTGATGAGAACACATGGGTTACATGAGTTTATCTTCTTCACGACAAATATGGCATGGGTAAAATCTTCAAAGATTTTCACAAAATGATTCAAACTAAATTTCACACCCATATTCAAAATTAGAGAACTGACAATGACAAAGAATACTTCAATACTATTTTAGGTGACTATTTGTTGGTGATATGGTCCGCAGTCCCTACCCTGGTTAGGCTCACCCTCCTAACCAGTGCAGGCTCATGCTAGGCTAATAACGATGCCACCAAGGTTGTCTCAACCTTAGACATTACAGGTTAGGAACAACCCTATAAGGTACATCCTTGGAAAGACCAAGACTGCCCAACCTTGGACATTGCAACTTGGGAACAACCTCATAGAGTACATCCCTGAACAGACTAAGGTCGCCCCAGAGTATCTAGTGGTCAAAGAAAGAGCTCAAAGTAGTCAAGCATTCAAAAAGCATATTCGGACATACTTCATGTTGGTGGATTTATTTACCAAGGCCTTGCCTCCTAAAGTTTTTCATCTGTATGTGATGAGTATGAGGGTCCTTTATATTGATGAAGTACCCATTTATTGGGAGTCTATATTTATTGTTTGATGCTCTATGTTGATGGATACTTGTATTTTTATTTATCATATGAACTTGAGTTTTATGATACATGTATAAATTTCATTTGGCACTTTGAATAAAGTCATCATGATTTACTAATGTAGTTTAACATATAGTATTTGTAAATGTGATGTTAGACTCTGTTTAGAGTCATAAACTGTTATCATAATTTACTACTGTTATTTAGCATATAGTGTTTGTAAATATGATATTGGATTCATTTTGTATTCATAAGGTTTTGATCATGATTTACTACTACAGTTGAGCATAAAGTGTTTGCAAATATAGTTAGGACCCTTTTGGGTCATTAGGAGGACAAGTTGAGAATTGACATGTGTAGATCACATTTCGTGTAATTCTTATGCTACACACTCATATCTGATCTATATCATTATTAAAATTAGTATTGTGATTACTGTTGGGTCTTGTTACCAATTATATGAGAGTAACTATGATCTCTTTAGTCCTATACCAATGAAATTGATAGACTAGATTATTTTATAACTTATGATAGTTATGAGCTCAACTAAGGAATTTGGGCTGTGTTATATACAGAATCACATGTAACCCAAGTGAAAGATTGTTGGATTTAATTTCCTAATTTGTGAGTTTACATGTTGATTTAATAACATACCCGATAATGCCATAAGGAACCAACCCGATAAGGTGATCTAATTAAGGTATTCGTGGGTTGGGATTATTGGATGTGGGTTCATATGTGTAGAACCCTTGAACCCAAATTTGTTATTAATGATGGGATGATAACAAATTCGGACCTACCATATAAAAGGGCGTGGTCCCCGTAGGGTTAGGGATTCTGATAGATATCCTCGCATCCCATTGACGTGGAGAATATGACACTGTCACCCTAGCACCCTATGGAACATCCGTCTAGTGCTTATTCTCAAGATCTCTGGATTTCGTAGACAATGCAGCAATGATGACATTTCTGCTGCAATCAAGTTCTATTTATCTTATCGTCATTCGCTTTATATTTATGTCTCTATATTCACAATAAAACTAGATCTTGATGAATGAATCTGTTTTGTATTCATTTGGATTAGAATACTATTTTGTAGATTCTTATTTCCTTCAATTTTTTCTTCTCGACTTCGTATATTGCAAAACAACACTTTTTTTGCTATTGTTCGTGATATACGAGTCCACTCAGGCATTCCACGCCTATAAAACATATTAAAACCTTCTTCTTCTAATATGTAAATGGATGTTCATGCATTAGGATCCATGAGGTAGTTGCTTCTTTAATGCTCCCATACAAAATTTTCCAACAAGTAACAAAGGTGACATAGTTGTATCAACACTTTCAAAGCCTAACAATAGTTGTTGTTTGAGTTTATTTTCAAGTTTCTTTTTAGACTTCAAGTGTTTAGTATAATGATCCAAGTGTCATTTTAAGTGTGTTGTAGTACTTACTCCATTTTGACGAGAAATAGATGACAATGTTTGCACTTGTACTTATCACCTTTTGGATCCTCAACCTCAATCATTTCTGACCATACTTAAGATCTCTTTTCTTTCTCTGACTTATGAAACAAATTACCATTCTCAGAATCAGTCATATTTTTTGAAAATCAAAAGAAAAATTATAACTGAAAATATTAGTAATACAATAAATTATTCAAAAATATTTTAGGTTATCCTTTGAAATCAACATATCTTCAAGAACAAGGAATAAATTACTTAAATAAATTTCATGGAAACATTATTGTACTTAAATCGAAAGTTTTCAAAGTTATCAAATTCAATAATTATTCCACTGAAACTCAATATTTAATGACTTCTATTTCTTCAAGAAATAAAATGAATAGAAAGATTAAAGCAAAAAAAGAAAATAATTTCTTCCAAAAACAAAAGGAAAAAAACAACAACTAAGAATGGTGTTGAATCAATTCTGTACTTAAAAAAAAATTGGGATTGAGGAGAGAAAAGAGAGACTTTTGTCTTAGATTTTTCCTAGCAAAAGAACGCGAAGGCGAAGAGAAGCTTCAATGTGGCTCCACTCTCTAGATCCTGACCACCAGAAGTAATAATAGGTTTTATCATAAAATATAACCTATTACCAATTAACCCATTAACCCATTAACCCAGTAAAATATAACCTATTAGCCCACTAACCAGTTACTAAGTTAATGGATTATATTTAAAAATACATTTATTAGATAATATAATAGAAAATAATAAATATATAATAAAATTAAATAAAAGATCATGAGCTACTCATGAATAATCGAACAAAACATTATAAATCGAATTCGGCTCAAAATGTTATCGAACATATTTGAGTTCGACCCGAATTTGATAATTTTGAATATGGATCTAATATTTTTTGAATCGGCTCTAAAAACTTGTAAGCCGACTCGATTCGTTTGCACCCCTAATCGTACTCAATCTCAAAGGAGGTGATTATAGCAACATTTGAATCATCAAGTACTCCTAAGTCCCCCTAAGTCCCTGTATATTTATACACATAAATCAAATACAAAGGTACTTAAACCCTATTAAAATATCAAAAATCATGGTCACATAGAACCACTAGTGTACTAAAAGTTCAAACATTTTCAACCACGTAAATCATCTTATTTTGTTTATTTGTTTTGTCTTTCATATCTATATTTGTATTTTTCATTACACTAATTCAAATTGTAGAGCCTCTTAATGATCCAATAGATTTACCATATCATATTGTTTAAAAGGGTGGATTGGTTGCCCCGACTACGGTACAGCGGTTAGGCCCTAAGTGGTTAACTAGACATTTAAGGTTCGAATTTCAACTGTAGTGCATTATAGAGATTTTTTTCCAGTGAGATGACAAACTTAAGAATGCTGACTATTTGGATAAACCTCCGTGAGCACTTCCTGATTTACCCTAATAGTCGATAGAAAACTTTCAGAATTAGTCGGTTCGAAAAGCTAGATCCCTAAATTATAAAAAAGGAAAAAAGGTGGGTTGATAAATTTTAGAGAGTAAAGTATTAAATGCATCATAAGTTAAAGTTGGGGTAACATTATGGAATCAAGTTACATGCTTATATTAGCATGAGCTTGTTTTAGTTTTTATTTCTCGTGCTTATATTTGAACACTCTAGATCACACTCATGTATGTCAAAAAATATGTAATAAAATTCTCACTTTTCATACTTTCTTATCCATAACAATGGGTATATATATATATATACATACACACACACATTATACATTGATTATACATAAAAATTTAAAAAATAGAAAAGTAAAAAATTAGAATATTATATTTCTAAATGAAGGGATTTTCTATATCAAAGAATTTTCATGATAAGAGATTTCCCATATTAAAATATTTCTATAATCAACTTATCTTAAAATAATTAATCTTTCCAATACTCCCCCTCAAACTAGTGAATAGATATCATCCATTCCCAGCTTGGATATAATCATTGAGAAGTCGTGTCCATCAAGTCCCTTTGTAAACACATCCGCAAGTTGTTCCATGGCAGACACATAGAGAGTACAAATTAATTTATTGTCTAACTTCTCTTTTATGAAGTGTCTATCGATCTCAATGTGCTTTGTTTTGTCATGTTGTATTGAATTATGAGCAATATTGATGACTGATTTATTATCACAATATAGTCTCATAGGCTCCTCCCATTTTATTTTGGGATCTTCAAGGATGATCTACAACCGTAGTAGTTCATACACAACTTGAGTCATAGCCCTGAACTCTGCTTCTGCACTTGATCGAGCTACCACATTTTGTCTCTTACTCCTCCACGTGATCAAATTACAACCTAGGAATGTGCAATAACCTGTTGCGAAATGTCTATCAATCAGAGATTATGTATAGTCTGCATTAGTGTAAGCTTCAAGAATCAACCCCTCACCTTTCTTGAATAAAATTCCTTTTCTTGGATTAGCTTTCAAATAGTGTAGTATTCGATTTGCAGCTTGTAGTGCCTCCACCTGAAGTTGTGTGCTTGATTAATAATGTTTGATCACCTTGACTTTGTTTATACCCAATATTAAGCATCACCTTTGTAAACCTGCCAAATCAAGCTCTTGGAGATTACTTGAGCTTGTATTTTCAATTTGCAAACCTTGTTCCCTTTTATGTCTCCTCCAAAACCCGATGGAATCTCCATATATATCTCTTTCTCCAAGTCACCATAAAGAAAGACATTCTTTATGTCAAATTATTGTAAATTCTAATTGAAATTTGTAGCCAAGGATAATAGAAGCTTCACTGTATTTATCTTAGCCACTAGTGCAAATGTTTCTTGATAGTCCACTCCATACGTTTGTGTGTAGCCCTTAGCAACTAACCTTGTCTTGTATCTTTCTAGAGACCCATCAGACTTGTACTTCATAGTAAACACCCATTTGCATCTCACTGCTCTTTTATTTTGTGGCAACTCCATAATTTCCCACGTTTTGTTCTTTTCAAGTGCCTCCATCTCTATTCTCATAGCTTCTCTCCACTTCTCATTGGATAAAGTCTCATAAAAGGTATTAGGAATTGAGATGACATTTAAATTTCCTAACAAATTTTTGTGAAATGGAGAAAATATGTGAAAAGATACTGATTTGGCCAATGAATATCTTGGATATTTAATACACTCTCTTATCCCTTTTCTAAAGGCAATAAGTAAATTACAATCAAATGAAATAGGAGAAGAAATTAAGTTTGTGCATGCCTCATTTTCAAAAGTAGGAGTTGAGTTTTGGACTTGCATAGGATCAAGTTCTTGTGGAGATAATTCTTGTTGTAGGGGCGCGGCTCTTGTGAAGGTGATCTTGATTGAGATGAGTAAGGCCCTGAGCTGGGTAGATAAAAAAAAGTAAATTTTCTTCTTTATCTTCCTCAATAAAACTAGATTCCCCTTGGAGATTCCTCAAAAGTGACATCAATAGAGATATACATTTTTTGTGTAGGTGGATGATAACACTTATAGCCTTTCTATGTTGGAGAATAACCAACAAACACACACTTGATTGCTCTTGGATCTAATTTATCTCTGTTGTGGCAAGACACATGAATGAAAGCAGGACAACCAAAGACTCGAGGAGTGAGATTATTTGTGGTTCGAATATTACAGAAAATTGTGAGAGAACTTGCATAGGAGTTTGATTATCCAAGACTTTGGAAGGTAGTCGGTTTATAATGTAGGCTGCAGTAAGGACGACTCCCCCCCAATATGATTTTGGAACTTGGTTTTTGAAGAGCATAACACGAGTTGTGGCAAGCAAGTGTCCATTTTCCCTCTCAGCAATCTCATTTTGTTGAGAATTATGTATGCAAGATGACTCATGAATTATACATTCTTGTAGAAAATATGATGAAAGAAATTAGTTAAAATAATCTTTGACATTATCATACCGGAACATTTTTACTTTGACACCAAATTGGTTATCTATCATGGCAATAAAGTTTGGAAGGATAGTATTCACATCATATTTATGTTTGAGAAGAAAAATCCATGAGACTCTAGTGCAATCATCAATGAAAGAAACAAACCATCGAGCTCCTGTAATATTGAGAATTCTATAGGGGCCCCATATATCAGTGTGAATTAAATAAAAAGGAGAAGAACTTCTATTATTGCTAATTGGAAAGGAAACCCCTTTGTGTTTGACAAATTTGCATACGTCACAATGAAAATCTTCAATTTAGAAACTTGCACAAAAAAATTGAAAAACGAATGTTCCAATACTTGGTCTTGGATTAGTAGTGCGGAAGGAATTTAAAATGGCTTGAGTGGTGTTGCACTAGCTTCGAGCGATTGCGAAAAGCATAGAATAGTTGCTGGAGAGGTAATTATACCAATTCCGACTTGATACGAAGATAACAAAAACTGAATGAAAGAAAGCAAGCTCGATTGGTGGTTGCACCAATTTCGAGCACCCTACTCTGATACCAATTGTAGGATCAAGAAAAGCGCTAGAGGGGGTACTGAATAGCACGTGTCACTTTTTCACTTGTTCGAAAAAAACTCGTTCTCTCGTTTTAGAGTTAGCAATTGAAATATAATAAAAACACAATGCAAACGCAATTTCTTTTTTACTTGGTTCACAGCCCGACGACTGATAGTCCAAGGCTCACGGTTGTTGATTGCTTTCGATGGAATATCCACTAAAACTTTGTTGTTTACAATGAAACAGAGTTAAGTACAATAAATGAGAGTTACTGACAATGAATATCAACTTGAGTGTTGTTGTTGGAACAATGTTTCAACGTCGTAATGACGTTTTTAGAGCGTGGAGCACTTAGAAGAATAGTAGGAATTGATGTGCTAAAGATGTTATTCGAGACTGCTTTTATAGATGACTTCGAGTGCCTAGACTCTTCAGGCACCTCTAGCTTGGCTTATCCAATTTGACTCCATCGGTGACTCAGCCAATCCAGGCGCCTGGACTGCTATGTGGCAGCATCTTGACAAAGCTCTATCTGACCCTTTTTGCATTGACTTTATCCTTTCCAGGGCACCTAGATTCCTCTCGGGCGCTTGGTTGCAGACGTGTGTCGCCCAATCACAGCGTGCCACCTCATCTGGATGCAAGACTTAGATCAGTTACAAACTATCAGAGCACCTGGACTCACTCGGGGCGCTTGGACCTCAAGTCTCCTAGAGCCTCTCTGAGCGTCTGGACTCACTGATTCCGGCTAACTTCTGATTATTGATCCATGCATCATAGTGTTAGCACGGTAAAAAAGATTATGATTGATAGCTTTCTGCATATTGCTCTCTTTCCGAGAGCGCGTCCTCAACACTCCACTTTGGAGAGTTTACCTGATGTCAAACCTTAGTCCACCCAACCGTTTGGACTTTTGCCCAGATGTCTTGACCTCCAGAACTTTCGATGTCCAATCGTCGCTGGCCCATCCCTTTGCCTGATGTCTGATCTGCAAACCCGACCCATCTGCACCGCTTGGTGTCCATGACCTGTCAAGTCTTCCCTACCTAGTCCTACTGACCAGGACTTCCTTGCCTAGCTGCAACTAGGAATTTTTTGTGAACTTGATTAGCACATTAGAAAATCACATGACTTAACTTTGACCCTTTGCTAATATCAAAACTTAAGTTCGATCGTATGATGCTTCTTGCACCAACAGAGACCACCCTTTTCCTTAGCAAGTATAATCCTCTTCCCTGAAACATGATCCTACAATACACAATAAGAGGGATAAAACAAGACATTACAATTCATATCACAGGTTAGTTTATGAATAGACAAAAGACTTGTGGACAATTTCGGAACATGGAGTACATCTTTTAATAACAAGGATGGACTCAATTGAATGTGACCAACACCAGCTATTATAGTAGCAGAACCATCGCCACTAATAATTTTTCTATTGTTAGGACAAGGCGAATATGTTATAAAATAGATTGGAGAATGTGTCATGTGATCTATAACTCCTGAGTTAATAACCCATGATTCTTATATAAATCGGTTTGAAGCATGAAATCCATGAGAAAGAGACCTATTAGAGAATACTAATGAACAGGAGTCATTAGACTCTGAATTTGTTTCTGCAATCTTAGACATCACAGAATATAAAAAATAACAATTATGAAGGCTAACACAGTAGGAGAAAAAAATTTGACAATGAAGGCCAACAATAAATCAACAACGAAAACCGAATAAAAGAGCAAAAAAAGCTTGGCAATGAAGGCTAAAAAAAAATCTCAGAAGCACAAAAACCTTAGAGCTTTGATACCATGTCAAAAAATATGGAATAAAATTCTCACTTTTCATACTTTCTTACCCATAACAATGGGTATATATATATATATATATATATACATTATACATTGATTATACATGGAAATTGAAAAATAGAAAAGAATAAATTAAAATATTATATTTCTAAATGAAGGAATTTTCTATATCAAGTAATTTCCATGATCAAAAATTTCTCATATTAAAAAATTTCCATGATCACCCATCCTAAAATAATTAATCTTTTCAACAATATACAATACTACTAATGAATTGTTGACTTTGTGTGGAGGTGTCCGGTTTAGAGGTATCGACCCTGGGAGGTTTTTTCTAGAGAACTAAAGAAGACATCATGACAGCCCGATTTTCACTTTGATCTTATGTGTGGAGGTATCCAAATTACACACCTAGCTTATATCGATGATTTATTGGTGTTTGCAAGGGCCGATACCTCTATTATCTCTATCTTGGCGAAGGTGTTGAGGGATTTTGGCGATAAGGCAGGACTCTAGGATAATCCATTAAGTCCAATATTTACATGGCTAGTGTGGATGATCAAGCTCGGAACCATATACTTCAAATCATCGAATTTCAGCAAGGTAGTTTTTCGTTTAAATATCTTGGCATTCCCCTAGCCACAGAGAGGCTTCGCATATCTAAGTATAGCTCTTTACTTGATGTGGTGGCGAAGAAGTTTGTAGTATGACCTAAACATACCTTATCTTATGCTGGCCGATTGGAGTTGATATGTTCTGTGCTTCAAGGTGTTGAATGTTATTAACTTTTTATTCTTCCAATGCCTTGTGGGGTGATTGATAAACTCTATGGTATGTGCCGATCTTTTATTTGGTCTACTAAGCACCCACCGATCTCTTGGGAAATAATATATTTACCGAAGGAAGAAGGGGGTTGGTTATGGTCTTCGGGATTTACAAGCTTGGAATAATGCTCTATTAAGTCGAACGCTTTGGAATGTTCAAAATAAGATAGATTCACTTTGGATTTGATTGGTGCATCACCACTATCTTAAAGGTGTGGATTTATGACTTTGGCAAGGAAAGTCATCATATTCTCCTTTGATCAAGCACTTATTACAGATTCAGGATGATCTATTGCAAAGAATGGGGAGCCAAGGAGTGGCAAACATGGAGATGATTGAATGGTTTGCGAGAGAAAAGAAGGGGGAGGTTAACGCATATGAATTGTTTAGATTGTGTGTCACCAAGGTTTATTGGGCGCTGGTTGTTTGAAGGGTCAATTTGCTGCCTAAGCACTAGTTCACCCTTTGGTAAATGGCCCATGGACGATTGAGGACAGTGGATAGAATGTCATATGTAACCGACAAGCTGTGTTCTTTGTGTCAACACCAAGAGGAGTCCAATTCTGACTTATTTTTTCGGTGCCCGATTGTGGAGCTTTGGTACAAGGTGCGGGGTTGGTTGGGCTTTCGCCATTAGATTTTTTCGGTCCAGTGATTATTCAGGGCATTCCGAAGGCTATATCAAGGCAACGGACGACTTACAAAGGCTCGATATTTGGCGATTTCTTGTATGATTTTTTTGGTGTGTCAAACTCGCAATAAATGTCGTTTTGAGGGTGATGTTCCTTGTGTTGAGAGGTTGTTCCTCAAGGTTCAGATTCATGTTTTTCGTTTCATTAATACCTAGAATAGTAGTGTTGGTGCTGGAAGCACCAACTAATCGAACTTATATTTTGATAGATGACAAATGTTCAGAGCTAAGGTTTATTGTTATCTAATGAGTCTGACTGAGTGTGCAGGAAGCTCAAGCAGAAAGTTCTAAGGAAACTTAGGCAAGGTAAAAGTCCTAGTTGAGGTTAGGCAATGAAGCCCTGGTTAAGTAGACTGGGCAAGAAGTCATAATTAGGGAGATTGAGAATGAAGTCCTGGTCAAGGTGACTGAGCAAAAAGACCTGATCAGGGAAATTGAGCAATGAAGTCATGATTCGGGAGACTGGGCAGAAGTCTTGGTAGATCGAGGACACCGGACAGAAGTCCTAGGGGTTGAGAACACCAGTCAGAAGTCTAGGCGGGTCGAGGATCGAACGTCTAGCGAAAAGTCTCAGAGGTCAAGATCGGATGCCGAGCGTAAGTCCAAATAATATGGAGGTTCAAATATTTGACAACAGATAAACTTTCTTGAGAGGAGTAGGTAAGGATGCGTTCCCCATTGAAGGAACAGTAGACGTCGGTTCAACCTAAGGTTTCACAGAAAACCTAAAAGACAGAATCGGACAGTCCCAGGACTGTCAAACATCATTTCTTATGTTATATATTTTATCTATGCTAACACTGTGATGTAGAAGTTGAAGCCTGAAAATTACTGAACCAGACGCCTAGAAGGATCCAAGCGCCTCAAGCCGAACCAGGTACCTCAAATGGATTGAGGCGCCGCAATGGCCTCAGCGCGAAGTAGAATGAGGTGGCAACCTCTAGTTGAACGGCGCACGTCAGTAACCATGTGCCTCAAAGGGATTGAGGCGTCTGTGTTAGGATAGAATCAGTCTGAGTCACGCAGCGACTAGATCGAGCCACGTCAGCGCTTGAGGCGCCTCAAAGGGATTGAGGCGCTTGGAAGTAGATAAGACGCGGCTAACTCGGATCCGATCAGATCGACTCGGATAGAGGTGCCTCAATACGAATAGAGGCACTTAGATGGGTCAATAAAAGAAGATTTCGACCAGCAGCTTCGAACAATAATTCTACACAACTTTCGTACTTGCGCGCTGCTCCGAAAAGCTCTCCACGATGTCGTAATGCTGCACAGACGATTACGCTCAAGTTTTTACTTTACAATCGTTGGTATAATTGTCTTTACTTGTACTTTCAATTTTATATTATTGTATTATTTGAACTAATAGTAAATTGCCCATCAAAAATACTCATTTGGGTGCGGATCTTGGACTAGCTATCGTCGCGTGGTGAATCAAGTAAAAAGAAAGCATGTTGATTTTATTCTTGTTCTATTTCTATTTATTCTGTTATATTATTACTCGTGTTTTTATGAAAAATCTCGTGTTTCTATGACAAATAAAAAACTAGTAACTTTTTGATAATACCTGTCAATTCATAAATGTCTAGAGTATAATAGCAAAATAGTAGCTTCTTGATATTACCCGTCAATTCATAAATGTCTAGAATATACGCTGGGGGCGAGCGTTTCGCTTTTTGCCACAATAAATGTCTAGAATATAATAGCTTTGTCATAACATCTTTTATTTCATTTCATAAATGTCTAGGGTTATAATGATTTTATGATCTTTAAAATATCTTTATATATATATTTATCTTCCTAAAAAAAATTGTCGAGTTTGTATTTTTTACAAGAATTAAAAATTTATCGAACATCAATTCACTCTTCTCTCGTCACCTATTTGGATCTTATAGTTTTAAGTGTCATTTATATAATAATTTTATATTTAATAGGGTGCGGAGATACTTAGTAGTCTAAGTCCAAAAAAAATATTATATTTAACCAATACAAATATATTTAATTTATTAGATTTTAAAAATATATTAAATAAAATAAGTATTAATTAATATTTATATATTAACCTAGTGTCGGCAATCTATCTAACATCATAAATTGAAAAGTTTTGAGAGAAATGCAAAACTTACTGTTTACAAAAAGTAGTTCTGCTCGATTTCCTCTTCTTTTTTCTCTTGGATAGCTGAGGTCAAGATTTTTTTCCGAGTCAAAGCACATTTGCTGGGTGGCGTTGTCAACGTAGTCCTTTCAACACTTAAATCAGTACTGGGCTTGAGATGGAAGCTCAAGCTCGTGAGCGTGCATGAGAGGAAGTGAAAAGAGCTCAAGGAAGAAGAAGAATATCATTTAGGTGAGAAAAAAATTATATTTTTATCTACTTTCATTCAGTGACGATAAAAAATAAAATATTCATCTTTAACGCTCCAGTCAATCTATCTCAAAATTAATATAAAAAAAATAAATCATAAAAAATATTTTAATTAATTCGAATAATAATTAATATATATAAAAAAAATAAAAATTTAATTATTAATAAAAATTTAATTCTTAAATTTCATAATAATAATATTTTATACATCATCAACTCATTTCATCACGAGGACTTATCTATTTTCACCCGAGCTTATATATAAATGGTGAGAGAGAGTCAACACCTAGGCCACCGAATATGTCCTAATCTAATCATGTTGACGATCGCATGGGTGAAGTACCACGTATTGATTAACCATGGACGTGAAAGGGACATCTAGGACGTTAGATCCTACTTCTGACATTATCTAATTGTAAATCAAGTGTTGTCATAGGAATAATCCGTCGGATAAAGATCTCGAAGGTCGAGGCCAACTAGGATCTCGCTCGGCTGGATCCATCTTAATTTAGGAATGGTAAAAACCGTGCCGATAAAATTTTTTAGATCTGATGGGATCCAGTGGCCCAGTGGGACACTCTAAATGGAAGTGACGGCCGTCCGGATCGGACTGCACAATTCTTTTGATTTCATTAAAAAAAATCGATGGAGCAAAAGATTTATTAAGGAGTCGATCCGATCTAATTGGACAACTAGATCAGATTTTTTTTTCTTCAGTTATCCGGACAACTTACAAACAGGATCCTGTGAAAATCCACTGGTAAAAATGAGTCTGTTTTTTTTGCCATTAATGCTTCATTTTAAAGCGCGCAGGCAGTATTAAATCTGCCATGAAAACGCCTTGAATATGACGCAAATATGAAGCCCCCCACCAGTTCTGTTCCTGTTCAGTCAAACCAATAATTACCCACCTCCTTCTTCCCTTCTTAATTAAATTTCGATGGTTTGAGCATTGGAGGACAGAGAGGCGAGGAGCTGCAACCTCGTTGTCTTCCTTTATTTTGGAGTTTTTTCTTCAAACTCAAAAGCTTGTGCGCTGTCAACTTCATTACAAAGCTCAAGCTCATAAATCTTCCTTCTTTATCTTCGCATGCAGCGGTGCGCTGGTTGATGAACGAGATTGTTCAACGATGGAACATTCTAATTATCAATCTCTTAAACACTGTTTGAAGCGGTGAGAGTGTTGCAGAAATGGCGGAAGAAGGTGAAGAGCAGAAAAGGAGAGGTACAAGGTGACTATGCACGTCTTTCCATGAAGGAACAGAACGGTGCCGTGCTCTCTGTCTGCTCCTGATTCTTTGGTCCTTGATCTTTTCCTGAAAATTGAAATGGCTACCAGATTCCTTGCCTTGTACGTCTCCGTTTCTCTTCTGATGAGTTGCCCGGCGGCGCAGCTGCCGAATACGGACGGCTTCTTCGTGGCCGAGTTTTTCCGGAAGATGGGGGCGGCGGCGCCGGCCGCTTCCCCTGCTGCCGACCATGGCGTTTGCTCGTGGGCGGGGGTGTCCTGCGAGGGGCAGCCTGAGAAAGTGACCGGCTTGGTGGCTTCGGGCCTCGGACTATCCGGGCCGATCCCCCAAACCACCATTGCCAAGCTCAGCCAACTGCGATTTCTGGATCTCAGCCGCAACAGCATCACCGCCCTCTCCTCCGACTTCGGCGAGCTCTGCCGCTCCCTCTCGCGACTCGACCTCTCCGACAATAGCATCGGAGGACCGCTGCCGGCCAACTTCGGCAACTTCCAGCGGATGGAAAGCCTCGACCTTGCACACAACCGGTTCTCCGGCGAGATTCCAAGGGAGCTCGGCTCGCTCACCAGTCTCGCTCTCCTCAATCTCAGCGGCAACTTCTTAGAGACGAGCATCCCGGACACAATTTTTGGATGCGCCTCGCTGCTCTTAATCGACCTCTCCAACAACCAATTGAGAGGGGATGTTCCCGATGGATTCGGCGCCGCCTTCAAGAACCTCACCACCTTGGATCTCTCTGGGAACCGCCTCACCGGGAAGATGCCCGATTTTTCCGGTTGTCATGCCATCACCTATCTCAATCTCTCCGGCAATCTCTTCCACGACTTGGATATCGGGGCCTTCCGGCAGCCTATGCAGGTTGTTGACCTGAGGAACAACCACCTCCATGGCCTCATCACTGAGGCTAACCCGAGCTCCGCCACCAACTGGTCCTCTCTTCTCTATCTCGACATGTCAATGAACGAACTCACTGGTGACTTCTTTCCTGGTATAGGAGATTCGCGATCATTGAAGCATCTCAATCTTGCATTTAACAAGTTCTCTAGCCAAGATTTTCTCAACATACAATTGCCCTCAGCACTAGAGTATCTAAATCTGTCGAAAACTAACCTCACTGGCCATATTCCTTGTGGCATTTCTCAGTTGCTTCACTTGAAGGTACTGGATCTTTCGCAGAATCATATCACTGGCACCATTCCTGAGATCAGCACTAAGGACCTGCGAGTTATAGACCTTTCGTGGAACAATCTCACAGGTGAAATCCCCGAGTCGCTGCAACAGAATCTATCCAGTGTCGAAAAGTTCAATTTTTCCTTTAACAATCTCACTTACTGTGCTGAACATCTTGGGCTCGCATCGATAAATTTGTCATTCATCGGGTCGCAAAATGATTGCCCAATTGCAGTGAACCCGGATGATGTTGCAGCCAAAGGAAAGTCGCGCAAGGATCTCAAGCTTGGATTGGTCATAGTTTTTTCTGTGTTCTTTTCGCTAGTAGCGCTGGTCTCCCTGGTAATTTGCTACCGAAAAAGGACGAGATCGCGGGCAGCTAAGCAACTGTCATTCAAGGAGGAGCAGAATCTCTCTGGTCCCTTCTATTTCCACACAGATTCGACGACGTGGGTTGCTGATGTCAAGCTCGCAAGCTCGGTCCCCGTAGTAATTTTTGAGAAGCCATTGTCGAACTTCACCTTTGCAGACCTCTTGAGTGCGACATCGAATTTCGACAGAGGAACCTTATTGGCAGAAGGGAAGTTCGGGCCAGTCTACGGAGGATTTCTTCCCGGAGGCATTCACATCGCCATGAAGGTTCTGGTCCATGTGCCATCGGTGACGGACCAGGAAGCTGCACGAGAGCTTGAGAGGCTCGGTCAGATCAAGCATCCCAATTTAGTGCCACTCACTGGTTATTGCTTAGCTGGGGAGCAAAGGATTGCGATATATGATTACATGGAGAACGGAAACCTACACAATCTGCTTCATGATTTACCAGTGGGGACGACGCTATCAACCGAAGATTGGACCGGCGATACATGGGAGCAAGAGAATGCTGGTTTGCAGAGCATCACCGCCGAAGGAATGACCACTTGGAGATGCAGGCACAGAATGGCTTTAGGGGCCGCGAGGGCATTGGCTTTTCTCCATCATGGATGCTTTCCTCTGATCGTTCACAGAGACGTGAAGGCAAGTAGCATTTATCTTGACTCGGCAATGGAGCCAAGGCTAGCCGATTATGGTTTATCAGGTTTGGCATGGGCGGGCGGCGCAGAGGGTGGGAGCGGCGTGTTTCAAGGATCAGCAGGTTATGCTGCCCCAGAATCCTCCGAGCAAGAAACCGCATCGGCAACTGCCAAATCTGATGTTTATGGATTTGGGGTGGTGCTGTTTGAGCTTCTTACCGGGAAGAAACCAGTTGGAGATGAGTACTGCGAGGACAAGGAAGCCACTCTGGTCAGTTGGGCAAGGGCATCGGTGAGGAGAAATGAACTGGCGAGATTGATCGATCCGAAAATAAGGGAAACAGGACCTGATCCACAAATATTGGAAGCTCTAAGAATTGCTTATCTGTGCACAGCTGACTTCCCCTCCAAGAGGCCATCGATGCAGCAAATTGTTGGCCTTCTCAAGGACATTGAGCCTGTCGTACGTGCTTCAGACATTGTTCAACTGCAAAACTTTGATTCGCTACACCAATGTACAGTGGACATGACCTCCCTCAGAACTAACCTCTAGTCTATTTTTGCCTGCTATATGTTATGGTTCAGTAGCTTTCTTCTCTCTTACACAATTTTCTCCACTTTGGCAATGGCATTATTTCTTCCGCCTGACGTGCAGGTACCGACGATGGTTTTCCACTGCCTGCATATGGGATGTCTATCCTCTCCTTATCATGAAATAGTGATAAAGTTTGAACTGGTATTGTTTTGGTGAATTTTTACGGTCCTATGTATGCCTCTCAGAAAGCAATCATGTTGTCCAAAGATGGATTATTTGTGTTTCCCGTGACTGATGATTAATATATAGAGTATTATTATCATAAAATTTAAAAATTAAATTTTAGTTAATATTTAGGTTTCTGTTTTTCTCATGTGTTGATCACTGTCTGAATTAGTAAATTAGTTTCTATGATTTATTTTTTTCGTGTTAATTTTAGGATGGACTGACAAGAACATTGAGAGCAAACGTTTTATTTTTTATCACTTTATGAATTATTTGCAATAATACTAATTACCTACTGCCCCAATAGCAAATCATATTAAAAATGTTCAAGCCAATGACCTGATAAGGTTTTTTTTTAAAAGCAATTGCCTTGGCTTCTAATTTGAAATTTTGACTATGCATCATCTATAATTATCGGGCAAAAATTAAAACACCATCTCTTATTTTTATTATCATAAAATATCTCATTCTTAAAAATATAATGCTATGGCCATAACTCTGCCACGTAAAACAAAATTACTTTAACTTAGTCAAAATTATCATACATGAAATATAATTATATTAAAATATTATTTATCGATTTAGTAAAAATTACTTAGACATGATTAAAATCGTTCCGATTTGATTAAAATCACTTTCACTATTGCAGCAACTATGACCATATCTACTACAATAGGTTTTGATTAAGTTAGAAATTTTTTGATCAAGTTTGAATAATTTTGGATGAGATAGTAAATAATATTTTGATATAAAAGTACTCTAAATATTATAATTTTGATAAAATTAGAGAATTTTTTATTAGTGTAATTAGCTCATAGTCAAATTAGCCGAGAATTATATTTTGATATTTAAGTAATATATTTATTAATTATATCAAGTGTATTAAGATTGATCATATACTTATCGATGAAAAAAAACCAAGTGAGCCATGATCAATTTTATACTTGGCGGATGGAAAAGTTCAGTAGATGATGACAATCTAGGGAGTAGTCCAATAGGAGAGTTGACAAATACAAAAAATCTTACTGGTGCAATAAACTTATGATCATATTAACCAAATTTATGTTTAATGTTTGATTAATATATTTATTAGTTATATCAAATAAGTTAAAATTAATCGAATATTTAACAATGAAAGAAAATTAAATGGGTCAAGTAGAGATAGAGGTCTAATAGGAGTTGGCAGATGCTCACATCTAACAAGTGATGATAATGATAAAAGTCCAATAGCCAATGATATATCAAAAATTTAAATGATCGAATTTGATCAAACACTTGATTAATTAAAAGTTCATATGATTTGAGTAAACTGGACACTTAACGTTGAAGGTGTTGGTAGTGTAAGTGTTGGTAGTGTAAGTCAAGATAGGTTAGGATAGATTGCCTAGCCAGTGACATGAAGTCCTTTTATTATGGCAAAAAAGACGAAACGCTCGCCCCAGCACCTCCGCTTGTGACATGAAGTCCTTTTAGGTTATATATTAAGTCGATTGGAAATTCTATTAGCTTACGGCAGATTGAATATCTGACAAATAACAGGAATAACTAGTAGGTATAGAAGATAGAGTGTAAGGGAACAAATTTTAAAAATTAAATTTTAACATAGGTTTCAAAATTAATTTTTATCTTAAAATATTTTTAAAAAATTTGAAAAGAAAGAATCTGTGTTGAAAATATCTTAAATTATTTTTGAAAATAGGTTTCAAAATATTTTCAAAATTATTTTAAAAAATATCTTCGAATTTTTTTTCTCAAAATATCTTGAAAATGAGGGAGAATATTTTTTTAAAAAATATATATTTTTAAAAAAGTTTTCAAAATGAATTTGAAACGGTTTTTTGAAAAATTTTGAAATAGATTATTTTCAAAACCTTAAACAATATATATTATTTTCAAAAATGGATATTTTAAAATATAATACATTAAAAGGTGTTTATAGAAAGGGAATATTTTTTACCAAAATATTATATGATTAAGGAAGTCCTTAAAATTTAAAAAATAGATAGTAGCCCCGAGTAATGATGCAGTGACATGGAGCTTTTACAATTTCTCAAATATTTAAGGATTGAGTTTTAGCCTCGGTAAATTAACGGATGAATTTTTCTTAATAGACGGTTGACCTAAGAATGTTGGGCTGATAGATCACTCGATACGAGCGCTTCCAGATTTACCCTGGTGACCGATAAAAAACTTACGTGAGGCCCGATTGGTCACCCCTAGAATTAGTCGACATAAGTTAGATACCTAATATCAACTAAAAAAAATAGATAGTCTTATTCTATATGTCAAAAGTGGACAAGAAGCTTTAGTTAAAATATTAATTCTTTAATTTTAGCATAAGATCCAAGAAGTTGGGTTAAATAATTAGTCTAACTTAAACATATTATCAAACATCAAAAATTAAAAGATTATTGGTGTAATCGGCCTCCAAAGTTTCGATATTTAATAATATCTTTATTTTGTAAAGGTTGACCAAGGGCTGATCTATGTAGGTCGAGGATGACCGGATGCTTAAAAGTACGTGGAAAAGTCCAAAGTCAAGGGTGATTGGATGCTTAGCCATTAGTGAGAAGTCCTGATAGGTCAATGTTAACCTAGGCAAGTGAGAAAGGGAATGCCCGGATAAGTCAAGTATGACTGAATGTCTGGCAAAGGAAATGTCCAAGTAAGTCAAGAGTGATCGGATGTTTGACAAAGGAAAAACCCTAGAAGAGTAAACCCTAGGTAATGGGAAGACTCAAGTGTGCACTCTGAGCAAAGGGAAAACCCTAGGAGAGTGAACCCTAGTTAGTGAGTGCTAGGACACTTATGAGCTAGAGGAGGTGACTAGCTTCGATCTCTTCTCGTAGTTGCTTTGTGCTCGTCGTTGAATGCGCAGTAAAACTTCACTTCAAACTTGGACACTACATGCACTACCTTGATTTACTTGATATCCACCTGCTTAAGGTGAATAATCCAAGGGTCCACACCAATAATCACAGCTCTATTATGAACTCTCTCCTTCTCGAAAACTTTCTGGAGGTGGAGAAACATTTTACAAGTTTCTTATAAATAATGCCAACAAGAAAAGCAAACAAAATTACAAAGCAAATAAAAAATAATTTTACAAATAGGAACCTTGCTTTGCTTGCTCTTTTCTTGCTTGGAAATGTCTCTTGTTGACTCGGAAATGCAACAATATTTTGCTTCAGAATCACCAAGAATTGAACTCAAACTGCTTTATAGCACTGTTGCTTGGGCTAATTTCCACCAGCCAATCGATTGACCTTATCCTCAATCAATGTCACATCAGATCCGACCGTTCAAACATGCACAATGGTTCTTTTTTCGCCTGACCAATTGATTGGTAAGTCACACCAATTGATTTTTAACTTCCAATCGATTGCGTCAATTAATTCAGAAGCTTTCTGTTCACTCGAAAAAATAACCTAATCAATTGTTTAGCCTCCAATTGATTGTCTCAATCAATTCCAAGACATTTTGTTTGTTCAAGAAAACACAGTCAATTAATTCCCAATCAATTGTTTAGCCTCCAATCGATTGCCCTAATCAATTCTGAGACCTTTTGTTCACTCATGAGCTTTGGCCAATCGATTGGCTTAGACTGAATCGATTGAACCAATTGATTGCCTAAGCTTCTGTTAGCAAAAAAATCTCTGCCAATTGGCTAATCGATTGCTCCAATCTGCACCAATCGATTGCTCAAACCTAAAACCTAGATTTTTTATTTAGGGTTTACCTTGATAACCCTAAATTTAGCCTTTTAAAGCATGAATTAGGATCTTGCCTGGTATCTGACTGACTCAACCTACTAGGACTTCTTCTACCCAACATCTAGTCATCTGTGATATGTTGAGACTTTACATTGCCTAATATCTGGTATACCTTGACCTATTGAGACTTTCTCGTTGTCTGGCATCTGGTCAACCTGCCAGGACTTCATCGTTGCCTAACATCTGGTCACCCTGCCAGGACTTCATCGTTACCTAACATCTAGTTACCTTTGAACTGCTAGGACTTCCTCATTCATGCCAAGTGTTTGGTCCTCCTTGACCCATTTGGACTTCCCTTTGCCTAACCTCCAGTAGAATTTTTTCCTTGTCTAACATCTAGTTAGAACTAGTCACTCGGTAGACTTCTCACCTGCCTATCTTCTAATTAGGATTTTCCCTTGTCTAACTTCCAGTTAAGACTTTCGATCACCAAGTGTCTGATCCTCCCTGACTCACTTAGACTTTCCTTTACCAATTTCTCGTTGGACTTCTAATCACTAAGTGTTTGGTCCTCCCTGACCCACTTGGACTTTTCTTTGCTAACTTTTCATTGAACTTCTGACATCGTCAAATATTTAGTCGACCTTGATCTACTTGACTTCTTACTAACATATTGATCAAACATCGAAACTCAAACTCAAGCCAACCCGAGTTTGGTTAACTTGGTCAACCTTGACCTGAGGATAATTGCACCAACAATCTTTTTTTTTTAATGTTTAATAATATGTTTAAGTTAGGTTAACTTATTAACCCAACTTCTTTTTTCTCATGTCAAAGCATGAATGAGGGTTTCCTAACTTAAGCCCTACATTCTTCCCCTTTGGTATACATCAAAAATCTCTTCCCAAGATTCATCCACCTCATCCATCAAACCGTCATAATGAATGTTATCTACCTTCCATTGTCTCTATCAGTATAATTTCAGGGCACCCCCTGATAAAATTGACTCCTTTAAATATAGAAGGACCAAGTCTCAACTCAAGATCTTGCAATGCTACTCTGCTTGA
>JBBUKS010000049.1:10613755-10639824 GCA_038050645.1 Hedychium gardnerianum | reverse complement strand
CTTCCACATACTATCACGTACCCTAACGCAAAATTGAAAAATCTTCACTTTTTGAGAGAATATTGGTAACTTGATCCGCTTAGTGTAAAGATTAAACATAAAAGAGTAAGAGAACTGAGTATTAAATCCGAGTACAAGGCTACATTTCTTGACAAATTTATTTCATGACCCAAACATTATAAAGTTGTGACTACTTGGAGGAAATGACCCAAACATTATAGAATCGACCTCGCTCGCTGCACTTCTCCGACGCCGACGAGTGAAAAACAGAAGAGATCGGGGATTACCTGATCAGGTGCGCGCCTGCCTCGCTCAGACGCCGACGAGAGAGGGACCGTGAGAGATTAGGTGGTACCGTAAGAAATTATGGGAGGGAAGAGAATTTAGGTTTAATTTTAACGACAGAATAGTGATGTAAATTAATTCGATCGTTAAAATAATAACGAAATTAAATTTCTATCGTTAAAAATTAAATTTTCATCCCTAATTAAGTGATGATGAAACTTTAATTTTGTGATAAAATTTCATCTCTATTTTAGCAATGAAACTTTAATTTTATTATTAAATTAGTTATAAAAATTTAATTTTGTTATTAATTAATAATTTTTTTGTAATTTAGAATTTAAAATTTGATAATACGATTTATTAATCAAGTGCTTAATTGACTTGACTATTTATAAGTCGAAGTTGTACTTTTTTTTTGACAAATAGAAGTGCACTCACTCTCTTCTTACTTACTCTCCTCTTAAGACTTTATCTTGTCTCTACGAGATGGACTGATGGCTACTACACGAGGTGTTGTCACAATGAAGTCTGAGGTTCAAATCCTGGCTAGTAGTCAGGTTTCTGCTCTCTCTTATGCACTGGTCACTGTTCGGACTAGTTAAACTAGTTCCCGTGATTTACCTCCTCCGTATTGGTCCTGGAACGAATTGACGGGAGCGCTAGGGACGAGCGTTTCACCTTTTTGCCACAATCTTAAGACTTTACCTTAAATTATTAAATGATTTTTTTTAATTTTTAATTTTTTTTCATTCACGAGTCATTATCCGGATTAATAAATTAGTCTTCGTGATTTATCTCCTCCGTATTAATCCTGAAACGAACTGACAAAAGCGTTGCTGGTGAATATTTCATCTTTTATCACCATCTTAAAACTTTACCTTAACCTACTAACAATCTTTCATGCCTTCCGGATTTTATCGTACCAAGAAACTTTCATGTTTCCAAGTCTTTATCATACCAAGAGACTCCTATGACTCTAGAACTTCATCTTATCAAAAAGCTACCTCATACCTCTGGAACTTCGTCTTGTTAAGATACTCTCTGAGTCTCTAGGATTTTATCTTAGAGACTCTTTATGTCTCACGAACTTTCATTTTCTAAGTATATGACCTTCATTGGTCTACTTGGACTTCCAATGTTGCACCTGCAACTTCTGTTTCTTATATTGCACACTTGGCATATATGTTATATCACAAGTATCATCTAACTTAAACTTTGTCCAAACAACATAATTCCTATATGCTTGAAGCCTGATTACACCAATAAACATTGTCTAGTTCTCTTGGTGCTAATTTTTTTCTCCATTATGCTCTTGAATTTAAGATTATTCAATTGCAAATTATAATTATTCACCCCCCTCTATCTACCACATCAATCCTATAAAATATTCAACAAATAGGAATCTAAGGATGTAAAAGTCTGAGCCCTCCACACAAATGAGTATTATAAATGCAAATAAAGAAATAATTCAAAAAAAACTTAAGATAAATATGTAATGATGAAATAACAGAAAATCTTTAAAAAAAAATAGAATTCAAGGTCAATGGATCCAATATTAATCTAGTTTCCTCAATACACCCAAAGTTTAAGAAAAAACAGCACATGTCAATCATACCAAAAACAAGGATAGACACTTTGGTTGAATAGACCCCACTCTAATCTTAAAAAAAAAACAACTCACGGCACTTATTTCCCCATCCTAAAGTCTAAACCAAATACATCAACCTAAAATAGAAATACAATAAAATAGAAATAAAATAAAATATTAACCTCTTAATTTTCGCTCATGGATTAGAGTGATTGTTTTTGTTATACAAAAACACTCATGCCAATCAAACCTAAATAATCGGTAATTGTTAATCTAAAGTAAATAATTTTATATAATATACAATATTATTCACAGAATCCTTGTTTTTCAATAATCAGTAATTGATCGATGTGCGAGGCAAAGCTTAGTTACAATGCCTTTAATGAAAGGAAGAAGAAAAAAAAATAAAGAAAAGGAGGGGAAATGAATGGAGGATATAACAACACTAGGAAGAGTAGGTAGCGGAAAATGGTGGGGCATCAAGCGTAGGACACATGAGAAAGAGAGAAAAGAAGATCAATGACGGTGGTCGAGAGAAAAAGGGCTAATAAGGATGGATTTTCCACTTTTCCGATCAATTAATGACGACGGATTTAATTCCATAAAAAAATTGTATTGTCTACCTAAATAAATTTTAAAGTACAAGTATCTCATCGTTCAACTATTAACATCTCAAATTTATCATTTCACTATTACTAACTAGTTCTAACACGACTAGATCTAACTAACTCCCTACAAAGAAATTTGTTGTGATCCTAACAAGCTAAAAATAATCTAAATCAGTACTAGTTTAAACCCCAAATGACCCAACTCATCTATTTGTTGGCTTTCTTTCAAATCTAATTAGACTTCAACTCAATGTCCAAAATCCAAATCTAATTTGTTGCTTCTATTCAACTTATTTCGTCAACTTCAAATTTTAAAATATTTTAATCTAAGACATGAAATTTTAACTAGCATAGAAGTTTGATATCTAATAAGTTTTAGATTTGATTGCAATATGAAGAGGGTAGCATAATAAATTTTGTTTTGCTGCTAAATTTTACAAACTGATGATCTTTAATATCCACTGGAATAGAGATATGCATTTGATCATTTTAAAACTGATAATAATTATAGTCAAATGGGTTTTTTCTTACAAAAAAGAACGTAAATACTTTTATGTAAAATTTGTAAGACAGTTGCAATGGCGATATACCATTTGTGTCTATACTATTAATGATATCTATATTGGTCTCAGAAAATATGAAGAAAAAATATTTTAAATTTAGAAAGATCTAAATGGTACCATCTTAAGGGCAATAATAGAATTAAAAGTTTTCTAAGATAAAATGATCATACATAGACTATAATGACAAGTAATATCGAGCGGAATTGCATGAATCCTCTTCTAACACATTCAACCAAACGTCATATTCCATAAAATCAACTATAAAATAGCCAAAGTTGTCCTGAATTGAAATTACGTCATCCTTTTTTTTAATGAAATCAACATCTTACAACGAATAGACGGCGCACCAAAAAGTGAGTAGAATATCAGAAACTCCACATGCCCCCCAAAAGGAATTGTTTAGCTTAGAATCAATGATTTAATTTCAAACAATTGGCAAAAAAAATGGGTGTCAATGGATAGGAAAAATAAGTAGCATGTTCAGAAAATTACGCAAGCTTCTTTGCTCGGCCACTGGATGGTTGTGAATCGTCCCTTTTTGAGGCAGAAGATTCAGGCTTTCTGGCCCAAGCAGGAGCACGATCAGGTTCGTAACGGTAGTCATAAAATAGTTCCTCTCCTGCGCTAATTCTTTCTTTTGCAAATATCCCAACCCTATGATCACCAGCTACCATGATAACCTTGGCATAGCAGTTTGGATCGGGAGAATGGTTGGCAAACTTCAATTTATCACCTTTCCTGTAGGCATCAAGAACATACTGCACCAAAAAAATATCTGTCAGTACATTGGCACCAAATCATCAATTTCATTGCTATTGCTCTACATGCCTGATCATTGAGGTTAAAGAGAAAGGATGAATTTTCCCGGTCATAGATTTTTCCACGCTTGTCAGCTTCCCTGTGAGAGATCAATTCCCCAGTATATTCACCCAGATATTCATGTTTACCAACACTATTCTGCCAAAAAGAAACAGTACAAATGTTAAGGCAATACAAAGAAAGATTGTAAACAACGCATCACCATACCTTGAGGAATGCCCCCCAGCCAGAAACATCAGATCTTCCAAGTAATACCTAATAAAGGAATATTCAGGTCGTATAAAAGGAATCTTCAACCAAAATTTTCCTCATAAGAAAAATTAAACTTCACTCGGGCTTTGTTTCATGAAATATAATTTTTATGAAAATATTTTTTTAAAAAATCAATGTTTAATACAATGAAAATCATACTCAATGGAATTTATTTAGGTCTACAGAAAACTTTCATTTGGTAGTAGACATTTCTTGAAAAATAATGAAACTCTGGGGGAAAACAAAGTCATTTTTCTTACCCATCCAAAGCTCTTTGCTCTATTAACTTCAATCTTCAACCTGGTTAATGCAAGGCAATCAATCTAGAAAGAGATGCTCAAACAAATTGGTTGATCTAGGCTGGCCAACAAGCTCAAACAAATTGGTTGATCTGGGTTGACCAAGCAGGCAGGTTAGGGTAAGAGGTCTAGGCATATTGGGTTAGAGGTATAAAAATGGGCCAACTAGGCTTGCACGGCAGAGCCCAAGCAACCCGTTTACATGTCATGCAAGATCGAGCATGGCATGACTTGTAACGTCAACACAAACCCAGTTGGCCCTACCCATGCTTGAGCTTGCAGAGACAAGAAAAATTAAAATTTATTTATTTAAATAATATAAAAATCATAAAAAGAATTAAAAATTAAAGATATATAAACAAGAAAATAACAAAATATTAAAAATAATAATAATAGTAAAATAAAAGTAATTACATTCTAAATATTTACATCATTATACGTTTACAATATTATATCTTCACTAAATATAATACAAACAATTTAATAAAATATGGATTCAAGATTCAAATTTGGAGAAGAAATTATTTGTTTGTAATTCAATCTCAATCTTTCGGCCTTCCACATGAGTTGCTTATGTAAATGTAGTTCCACTTTACCATGTGTAACAATAAAATGGAGGTTGGTCATGGTTGGCTCAATTGTACCACTCAGACCGACTTCATCAAAATCTAATTCCAATGCTGAGGTCCCATCTTTATCTTGTAGGTGTACCTTTACATCTAACCAATCCTCAAGGCTTACACACATCGCCTAATACATTCTACTTGGTTCGAAACCCTATTACTGACACTGAAATATGACTAGGATGCTACTATAAATATATGATTTGTTAGTACATGATAAGCAATCATGGGTAAGATGAGTACTTAAATTCATGTTTTTCGCCACTCTAATACATCCCAAGTTTTCGTAATTTTCTAAGATATCGAAAAAACCTATGAAGTTATGTTTGTTTACCTCATAAAGTTCAATGTCTAAGAGTACACTTGGTTGACTCGAACGAACATTAGCACAACCAAAACTTCTATAATATATGGACATTATGCCTCGACTTCCACTAAAGATGATACTGGAGGTCATGATATTGGTCGGTAGTCATACCTCTCACAATAAGTTGAATCCATTTAATTTAATATATTCCTAATTTCTAATTTTTTGTGCATTTTCTAATTTTATTTTTTTATATTTGATTATAATATTACAAACACCTACATGTTTAATCGTATAGTTTAAAATAATAACTAAATAATTTGGAAGATATTAGAATAATTTTTTTTTAAATCTTTCATAACTTTAATAATATATGTAATAGGGTTACATATCTATAACTTCTAAATGAATTGAATAGCGCATGAAGCATTAAATGTGAGGTTGAATTACATATGGTGAAAAATTCATTTGTCCAAGAATAAAAAATAAATAAACATTTTCAGCATATAACTAATCATTATGTTATAATCGATTAGCAGCAAACCCTATTAGCCATAAACATTCCAAATTGGTGCTCCTAAATGGCCTAACTGGTGCTTTCTAAATGGTACGCTTTGATTTAAGTATAAGATCAATTGAATTCCACCTATATATACAATTAGTATGTATTTTCTACAATATTTCATATCTATAATATTGTTTAAATTCTTATGTCATTAAAAATGTTAATCAGACAAATCTAACAGGTTCCTAATCCATATAATATTTTCATAGATTACTCCAAAGCTCATCTTATATACAAAGGTTCAAGAAGTGGCAACACAACTAATGTGAAAAAAAATATTGTCCATGAGAACATCAAATTTTTTTTAAAAAAAACTAATTACTGCAGAATCATTAATTGATGCATTATCAAAAGTTATTAAAAATAATTCATTTATAACAAAAAAAATGAAAATGAGAAATATAGTTAAAAATAGTATGATCATTACAAGGAAATTCAAAACCTTTAAAACTAATTGTTCAAGTTTGGATAAAGACCAATTGTCATCTATCTAATGTTTGGCGCAATATATGTATGACTATACATTGTAACTACTACTTCAAACACTAAAAATTGTTATTCGATATTTATGAGTGTAAACACAAATTGTACCTCATGGAATATTTTTATTGCATTGAAACACATTATATACGAAGATGGAAATATATTCTCACAAAATATTCAAAGCCACTCAAGTTGACTATTAAAAATGGGGACTTAAACTTTATAAAAAAAATTCTGAGACTTTTCTTTGCTTCCTCATTTCAAAAATCAAAGCATGCAAGTTTGCAACTAACAAAGTATACATTGCCTAAGCCAATTATCCTAGTGTCAAGTGATTTTATATGGCGATTAAGGTGGTGACTTCAACTAGAAGATTTATAAACAAGAATTTTCTTACAACTCTAATTACACTGGGCCCTTTTTCACCATCTCTAAAGATGATGTCAAAATGGTCTTAGACATAGTTGTAGTCTTTACGAGTACGATTAGTGTTACGTGAAAATGCTCTCATTGTCACCTACTATGTGAACGGTCTCAAATACTTCTCTAACTTTGGTGTTTGTCACCACTTCTTCGATATGATGATGTAAAAGGTTAGGAGTGGGGTCGGCACTGTTGGTAATAGTAGCCTTCGAAGTATGCCCTTGTGCCAACTTGAGTAGGTAGGTAAGGGGGAATCGATTTATGCATTGAGTGAAATTTGTTAAATCTCCCAAGAGCACGAATAAGTAAGTAATAGATTATCCATACTCGTAACCTAAGAAGATCTGCAAAGTTGGACAAACCAAGTTGTCCGACACTAGAATCACAATCACAACCC
Source organism: Hedychium gardnerianum (assembly GCA_038050645.1). Taxonomy (NCBI): domain Eukaryota; kingdom Viridiplantae; phylum Streptophyta; class Magnoliopsida; order Zingiberales; family Zingiberaceae; genus Hedychium; species Hedychium gardnerianum. The sequence continues at coordinate 10,632,612 of JBBUKS010000049.1, read as the reverse complement.
TCCATTATATCTTAATGCAAATTTTAAAAGTATTAATAATTATAATTATTTTATATAATAATAAAACATTTTTTAATAAATTTAATGCATTAATAAAAATTAAAATTAAATTACCTCAATGCAGAGAGATGCATCATCATGATGGTGGTATGCTAACCACATTGGTGGTGGCCAGATGAGGAACTATGAGGATTAAGCAAGAAGAATATTGTAAAGTAAATAATTAAATAATAAAAATCAAGAGACTTGTAAAAAAAGGAGAAAATGTGAATTGATAAAATAAAGGATTAGTGAATGAGAATTGAGTAAGTGAGAATGAGAAAATGTGAGTTGTTTAAATAAGAGTAAGGGGTGGTCATTAAATATTTTAGGTTAATTTAGTATTTTTCAACTAAAATTAACAAAGATACCATAAATTGTTTGTTTTTATTTAAATAAGGGATATTTTGGCCTTTTATGATATTTTAGCCAAAGAATTACCCCTTTTTTACCCTCATGGGCCTAGTCCAGCACGCAAGTTGTGCCTAGCCTAGTTTTGTGTCAGTCCAATCCACAGGTCGTGCCCTTACTACCTAGCTTGACTCATGGACCAAGCCAGGCTTAACATGGCATGACGATCGAATCACGAGTGGCCTAACTTGATTTACACCTCTACGCCAAGTGGGCCAATCAAACTGAGTGATGATTCATCGATCGGGGTGAGTGATTTCATCGAGTCGAATGAGTTAAGTGATTTGGGCAATTTAATCAGAACAAACAGTTAGAGAGATTCACTCAGGCCATGTGATCTAAGCAAGATCCGGTCAAGTCGTCCGAGTGGTTTAAAGGTGATTAGGGTGGGTGAGCTGGGCAGACTAGTCACTCCATTCAAATCATCAAGTCATCAAGTCATTTATTCATTCGGGTCAGTCGATCTATGGAATCTGATTTGTTCGATACATTGATCAATTCAGGTGACACAATTGGTCTAAATGACTCAACAAGTATGGATGGGCAAGACGTGTCAATCATTTCGATGGGCTAAGCCTAGTCGTGCAAGCTGCCCAATCGACTCAACCTTGAAAAGAAAATATTTTCCATAATGCTAATCATACAAAAAAAGCCTACAAATTTTAGTACCACATCCAAGTAGCAAAAAATAATAATCTTATTTTTCTTGAAAAAAAGTTCTTAGAAAAATATTTTTCACATACAAGTTATTTTTTTGCAAATACACAGAAATTGACCCCTACTGAATTATCTGTCATTTTTTACATTCACCAAATCTCTCTTAACTTAGAAGGGCTGAGATACAGAAGGTTGGGTGCAAGGGAGAGAAGGGAGAAAATAAAAAATTTCACAACTTTATTTTCTTGGAGAAAGGTTGAAGAAAGAAAAAAGAAAAGGAATAATTTGTTAAAGAAAAGTAGCTAAATTAATCTCCTTACACTCTCTCTCTTCTTTCCACTTTTGAATATATCAATTCTGAAGGGAAAAAAAACAGCCGAAGGATCCCTTTGAGGTACTCTTACATCCAATTTCCTTCACTCAAATAAACAAAGAATTCTCTCCTTTTTTCTTACCCTGTGCACCAATCTCACTTCCTGACTGACATTTAACACATCCTGATTAAAGAAGCATATCCTTTGAAACATATGTGCCAAAAGAGAGTGGATGCATTTAGTGCCAAATAGAAGAATTAATAACTGAGTAAAAGAGATATAATCCACGAGATGGAAAAGCTGAGAAAAGCACAAAACAGATGCAAATATACACGAGATGGTGCAGAAAGCGGAGAAAAGGATAATGACAAATAAAAACCAAGAACTTGAAGTGGAATTCATATTAGGGAACTCAGTAATAAACAGAGAGCATAAGATATATCACTAAAGGAAAGAACAAAATTAGACAAACAGAAGATGCAACTTCAACCATCAATGATCATGAAGAAGAAACATGGTGAACAAGAAGGCCCTTTAACATGATCAAAAAGGAAAAGAGTATACCCTTTGCCGTTGCTTCAGCAGAAGCTTCATATTGCGGCATTCATAGTTGTCTCCTCTTTGATTAGGGCCACCTAAGGTACCATCACCACATCTGCATAGAAAAATTTAAGGTCAATATGATATCTAAGAAAACAAATTGTGCCTAATTGTGTAATTTAGAGAAATAGTACAGGTAGCAATTTATCAGAAAATTTCAGATTTAATAGACTTGCTAGTTTGAGAAAACACAACTCAAGGATCATGGGCATTGATGAAAAATGTTTAAATGACTTCTAACAACATACCCCACCCAACAATTTCTACAAACATCAGGATCACATTCTCTGTCAGCAGCAAAGCATGGGCATTGACGGCTTCGACATTGGCTCTTAGCACAGTGACAACCTCGGAAACGGTTTTTGCAAATTTTAGGACACCTAAATTCAAAGTTAAAATCAGTTGTAAGGCAATATGCTGCACATAAAATAAAACATTTGTAAACTTCAGATTTTGCATCAATGAGAAGCCAACCAAAAAATGGATCAGATTTTCAGAAATGGTTGCCAAATAATTCGGGTTAAGCAAAATTCACAAACACCAAAAAAGGATCTAATATTGGAATTCCATTTTTTTTCACAGCATTTAAAGACAACTCCATAGGTTAAAAAAACCAAACTAATTTACGCTTTAAAATAGAGAGAAAAATAAAATAAAAGAGTAATAAATCAGAACCTACCTTGCGATAAACAATGTTGTTGAAAAACATAAGCACAAATGATGGTCAACTCGAAAGTTCCAGCTAAGATGCTATATGGTCATCAACTCAACTTGTACCAAATATTAATAAAATATAATATAATCTTCAACAAAATGATAGATACTGATATCTGATCAACCAGGATGGTCAGTGGGGGTAATGAGCTCAAATTATTAGGCTAATGATCTTATCAGGTTCAATCATAGTATCAAATCTCATCAAGTAAAATCCCAAACAACTCACCCGCAATACTTTTCACAGCATGTCCCACTAAGCAAGCAACGACATTGCTTTCCACAAGCAGATTGGCAACCACAAGGGTTGTATTGGCGACACGGTTGATCCTTTCTCTCAGTAATTCTTTTCCTAATTGAATGGTAGCCAGCTGATTTCCATGTATATTTCAAGCGACGAACCCTACCACGCCTTCTCAAGAACCTTGACCTTGTTCTCAATTCACTAACCTGATATTAGAAAAGAAAACCAACATATAAGATACATGAACTGACCAAATGCATTTATCTTTTATCCACAATCAGCTACGATTTCATTGAAGCAAAAACTTTTTTTCACCCCCTCACCTTCAGTTTATGAATGCCATTCAGAAATCATCTAGTATCCCTCCCTAACCCTCCAAAAAGCCATTAACCTCACTATTCATGTACTGAAATAATGCGTGGTAGGCTTGCCACGTCACTACTCCAAGTAAAAAAAAAGGCAGTCCGGTGCACAAAGTTCCCGCCAATGCGGGGTCCCGGGAAAGGGTCTATTGTACGAAACCTTACCTTACTTTGCAAGAGGTTGTTTCCGAAACTCGAACCCGTGACCTCTAGGTCACACGGTAGCAACTTTACCGTTGCGCCAAGGCTCCCCTTCCACGTCACTACTCCAAGTAACAGAGTAAAATGATGAGTTTGAAAATTTTGATGATTTTAAAACTCTAAGTGAATTTTAAAGAAGAGGTAACTATAGTGAAAATTTTCACTTCATAGAACTAAACCTTGCCATGCCCTTCGATTAGAGAAATTACACCATCAGTTGTCCTGTAAGTTCCATCATCTTGAATATTGTTCATGTACTGGAACACTTCCATACAAGTCTTCAATCCACACAAAAGATTTCTAGCGATCAAACAGCTGTTTGAAGAAAAAAGCATCCAGAAGTTGAAGTCAGAACATCTACAAACAAATGCTGGAAAGAACAAAAATTTCCCATCAATTTTTTCATGTCTCTTTAGTAAAAACTAAGTCAAAAGACAAGAATCAAACAGATATAATTGAATAATAAAAACCAAACCTCCCATTTCTCACACCTTATCTAAAAAAAAGAGCACAAAAATTTTTTGTAAACGAGTGTGAGTGAGATAGAAGGGCAAAACCCTTTTTGGAGATATTTTTACAAAGCAAGCAATTTCACTGTGGATTAATGCTAAGGCAATTTGCTATGTAACAACTAGGAAGTAAACAATGCCAACTGGTTACAATAGTATTCAATCATTTAAAGTTTAAGATGTGCTATATTATACATGTATGTATCATTTATTACAAGGAGAAGAAACTTCAAGACACATCAAATGAGGGTTGTCTATTAACCAAGAAAAATAGTACAGAAAAAATTGTCAAGTCAAGAATTAGAAAATAATCTGTTTTTATATATTTGGTGTGGATCTAAACTGAAGAGGATTATTATAAACCACTGAATGAAAAGAGTATGAAAAAGGTGTTGATGAGAATAAAAGACGACACTAAGGTAGGTTTAATGTGTTCCCTCTGTGGACAGAATCCTCAAGGGAGCATGTTCAACAAGGTGAAATTCATTGTGCATATCATTCCTTGTAGTTATAAATGTATCATCATTTCCATCAAGCAATATTTGTCCCAACTATTTGGATGACTACATGAATCTCATACATCCATTGAGCTCTATGTAAGGTACCATCAGTAATATTCAAATTAGTTAAATTAGTTTTAGTATGTTGACTAATATTTTTTTTTATCTCTTCAAACGTTTACATTTTCCACTCTACTAGATTCAACTCTTCTAACTAATTGCCTATCTTTAAGTATGTCCATACGATCTCGATCTAGCACATCATACTACATCCTTTTTAGACTAAGGGGACATGATGATCTCACAAAACTTTAAAAGCTCTTCTTTCTTTCTCATTCATTCTTTATCACATTAACTATATCTACATCAATAGCCCATTATTGAATAGTGAATTTAAGATACCTAAAATTCTTGCAAAAATTTCACATCCATCCATCTTAACTTTTTTATCAATTCATTTCTTGTTACAAATTTTGTTCTACTTATTATAGAGCTTTAATTTATAAAAAAAATTCTCCACAAATAAAGCTTTGAATTTAATCTAGTCACACTTGCATTAACTAATGCAAAATCATCTAAAGATGGCATACATCAACGTGAGTTAGCTTAAATAGATTAGTTAGTCTTGGTACAAATATAAAAATAAGTACTTAAGAGTTGAAACTTGATGTAAACTATAGTTATAGAAAAATCATTTGTCACACTGTTAGAAACTCTAATACTTACAACAACATTATCATATTTATAATATAATTATTAAATGTTTCTTTCTACAAAATTCACCACCACAGTTATCTTGGCATTCTCATAAAGCTTTTCTAAATCAATAAAATTCATATGCAAATCCTTTTTATTTTTTCTATGTTTTTTTTCAATTGTCTTATCAAATAAATATAAATTATTTTTCAGAAATGATTGTCTTGTCTCTTATTTTCCCCTTATTAACTCTTTCACTCATCAACTTTGGTGCCTCTATAACTAGAACAACAATGTAAGTAACCTTTATTCTTATAGTTAGATAGTAAAAAGATTTTCCTTCATCTTTTGCCATCTTCTTAATTCTCAAAATTTTATTAAATAAGTTGTTTATTCAGATTATACCTTGATTTCTTAAAGTTTTCCAAACTTCAATAGATCTACACTTTTGCTCAACTTCATGTATAAACTACAGTATTGTCTAATGTCACATTTTCAAAGAAATCAACTAAAAATTTACTAAAATACTCATTCATCATGATAAACCCAATATAAAACTATAAGCCAATCTCAAGATAATTGGTAAGGAAAGATCACGTCCAACCTAGTCTTTGCAGAAAAACTCAAATCAAGTTATTTAATTAATAATGTGAACATCAATATACCTTTCCTAAAATGAGTGTTCCAACTTTTTAATTGCATGGCTTATGATGTTGGGGCCGTGAGTATTTGATGGTCGGAAGATAGAGGGGGGTGAATATCGTTTCTAGCTATCGTGTTAGCTTATGAATACAAAAGCAGCAGGAATGAAAAATTAGATGATTATCAACACTAACACTGTTGTTATGTGCTTCGGAAGCCTCCAAAGCTCCTACTCCACTAACTATAATCTTTAGGTGGATCATTCCCGAAAGCCCTCTATATTTCCTCCTTCTCGAACTTCTTTTAAAGGTGAAGAAACCTCTTAAAAGCTTTTAAGGGATTTCAAAGGAGGCTTACAATGAAGGAGAGAAAGAATTACAATGAGCTCACAAGTTCATTGAATTATAACATTCAACATTTGCTCCAATTCGTTCAACTTCGTCACCTTTTATAAGCCTTCATCTTTAATTCCTTGACTTTACCTTTACATTCTGATGTGCTTACACCGATTGATCAACTAGATTCTACATTAATCGACCTATACAAAATTCTGCCTCAGTCTTAGACCAGTTGACTAAGTCGTGAGCATAATCATTCTATTCGGTGACCAATCAGCCTAAGTCGACTTCCTATTCGACCCAACCATCAGTTGAATCTACTAGATTCCAAACCAGTCGACTTCAACCTCAACCCCAAGCAAACCCATTCTTTTCGCTAACTAAAGCTTTTGAATTGATGGCTCGAAATCCTTCAATCAAGTGATTCGTCAACTATGACCATCCTAATGGTCGCGTCCGTCTAGGTTGAGATCTATCCTCTCATCTCAAGAACAACTCTCTCAACACTCAACTCATCAGGAGTTTACCTATGCAACTCGTTTGCCATAAGGCCGTCTTGTGTCAAGCTTCACATCCCTCAAAATGCACTCGAGCTCTTGGCTAGTTCCACATGTTATTCTTCATACTCCGCCTACATAGTTTGATGCTCCCATCTGGCGATCCCTCAAATGTGTCACACCATCCTTCACCAATCTTCACATCCCTCAAATTGCACTCGAGCTCTTGGCTAGTTCCACATGTTATTCTTCATACTCCGCCTACATAGTTCGATGCTCCCATCTGGCGATCCCTCAAATGTCTCACACCATCCTTCACCAATCTTCACAGACCTTGAGCCATTAGGTATCCTTTGACCTTGGCTATGCCAAATCGTCTCCATGTATATTTCTCTAAGTTCTGCATACACATATCAAATATAACATATATTTTAACTTAAACTCTTTATCCAAACATCAAAACCTATAATAGATCCTGATCATTAAAAGGGTTAATTGCACCAATAATCTCTCCTTTTATGGTTGGCAATGTGTTTTAAGTTAGATCAATCATGAAATGAAATTAGGACATAAATTAAGCTCCCCCTACACCTATACTCCCCCTTAGCCAGAAATTCAAATTTTCAATTTATAGGAGAGTTTAAGTCTCAAAATCCTAACTTAAAAGCTTATCCCTTCTCCCCCTTTGACAGCATGAAAAAGATTGCACTAAGCAATTTCCTAAAAAATCCTCCCATATTCCTGAAAATCACTATAAACTTGCCTTCAAAATCCTTTACATGGATCTAAATGGAATTCAAGTTTATCTCATAAATACTACTGAATGTTTCAAACTTGAAATTTTATGACCTAATCGAGCCGACTCCAACCATAGTCAACTGATTACTTGAAACGACTGTGCTAATTTTTCAGATGCACTAAAAATTCAAAAAAAAAAAATTTGAAACTTTCTAAACACATTTGTTTTAAATGGAAAAATAAACTTTTATGAAAATCATCTTAATTTTAGAAATTGACTCAAAATCTAAAAGTTTCAAAAAGTTCCAATTATGTATTTAACTTTAAAGCTATTTTTTTAAATAAGAAAAAAGTTTTCAAAACATGAAATTTTTTCAAAACAAATTTCCAACTATAATTTTAGAACCAAATTTACTCTATAAATACATTTGTGTTCCCCATAATTGATAAATGATTAATATGTTAATACTTCTATGTTTCATGATGATGCCTCAAGAAATGTGAGAGTAAAATCCACTATTTGACTACCCAATGATACTTTAAAGAGTACGGATAGATTTGGACACCCAAATAGGTTGCGCTGACAGCCAAATAAGTTGCGCTCAACCAAATTAACCAAGTACTCCTTTGAAATTCACTTCCTAGATAACTTCTTTGTCGTCAATTGTCCTCTAGCAATTAAACAATGGTATCCTTCTTTTTCATTTCAGGATTCCTTGTACCCTAGCCCATTTTTGCTAAAGTTTATTCTTTAGCTCCCTATAACCATTTTCAATGGCTTAGAGTCAATGGTAAACTTTTCTAGGGTTATCTTAGTAGGTTCTACTTGTTCCCTTAGCCCCTTGTTCTCTTCCTCTAAATTTTTTTCAAATTATCACTAGAGGCAACATTTTCTAGTCTATCCTCAAATCACTACTAGTTTCTTTAGGTGTATATTCTTCCTCTTTGCTTTCCCTAAAGACCTAGTCAATCTAGAAATTGCATCAAGTAAACCTTCAATTGGTAAATTCTTTACCTCACTTACCATGTCGTCTGAATTGGTTGAATAAGCTTCCCGTTCACTTGAGCTCCTATCTCCTTCTTCCAATGAGATTGAGACCAATGCTAGCCTAGTACTTCTTCCATTATTCTTCTTTTGATGATGATGATGCAGGAAGATGGAGCATCCTAAGTAGCCTTTAGGTGCTTCTTCTTGGGCTTCTTTTCATCCACCTTAGGCTTTACCTTCTCCTTTCCCTTCTTCAATTTTGGGCATATGCGCTTCTTCATGGCGATCAAAGCACTTCACATTCCTCTTGTTCCTTCTTTTCCTTGGCACCTTCCTCACGTCCTGCTAAGATTCAATTTTTGAAAGGCTTAACCTACTTGTCTTACCATGTAGGCTTCTTCATCGCTATTTATGGAGGACTCAGATGGAGTAGGATGATTTTTCTTCTTCCCCTCCTCCTTCTTGCGTGCCGCAAGAGCTACATGTCCCTTCTATAACCTCCATCTTCTGGTGATCCTTTCATGCAATTCTATAGTAGAAAAAGTGCTCTAAACTACACACCTCAAGGTTACTAGACAAGTAGTACAAGTCAACTATAGCGACCCATTGAGGTGATCTAGCGAAGGCATTGGTGACGTTTCGAAGGATGTCCCAGTTTAAAATGGTCTCACCAATACTTGCCAAACCGCTAAATTCCTTTAGTCTTGCATGCAAACTCGCCACTTTCTCTTATTTCTCCATCTTGAGGTTATTGATTTAGGCTCTCAAGAGGTCCCGTCTTGCCAACGTGGCCTCCGTAGTCCCTTCATGCAATACCAATAGCCTCTCGCATAGCTCCTTTACAGGCTAGTATGTTCCAATATGCTCCAATCTGATTGATTTTGTGCATTGGGAGCACACTCAAGAGGTGATATTCAACCTTTCCATTATCTGTGTATTCTTCCTTTTGTTTTTAGTCCATTTACTCTCCTCCAATTCTTTTCCCTCTGCATCATAGGCAACTCAAAACTGATCTTCATTATTGGCATTATATCAAAAATCAGTTTTGAAAAAAACCTCCATTCGTCACTTCCACATGGAGAATTTGCCTTCGAATTATGTTGGGTGAATGGTTAAGCTAGCCATCATTTTATTGTGCTTTCACAGCGATTAATTCATATAAGAACGTCCTTACTCTTATACCAATTGTTGAGAATGTGATATTTGATAGTCAGAAGGTAAAGGGGGGCGAATATCATTTCTACCTATGATGTTAGCTTACAAACAGAAAATGCAGCAGAAATGAAAAACTAAATGATTAACAATGCTAACACCATCGTTTACGAGATTTGGGAGTCTCTAAGGCTCCTACTCCATGGCGATCCCGTTGGTAGATCACTCCTGAAAGCCCTATATATTTCTTCCTTCTCAAAATTCTTCCAAAGGTAGGGGAACCTCATATAAACTTTTAAGGGATTATAAAAAAGGCTTACAATAAGGGAAAGAAAGAAGTGCAATAAGCTTACAAGTTCGCAAAATTATAGCATTTAGCATTGGCTCCAATTCATTCAACTTTGCCCCTTTTATAAGGCTTCATCTTCAGCTATTGGACTTTATTGTTCTGCCATATTGATGTTGATTAGTTAGTCAACTGATGCGTTGTACCAATCGCACAACTTTTTATCATTAATTACTCTCTATCTTTTCTAGTTCTGCTTCAGAGCTTTAGTCAACTAGTTGTATTGATCAGTCGACTAACCAATCAACTAGGTCGTGAAAAAAATATATATTATATTCCCTTGGTCAACTTCTTAGTCAACTTGGCCATCATCGATCATTTCACATCAATTGACTGACTTCAAGCTCAACCCAGAACAAGCCATTATATTCGTTGGCTAAAGCTTTTGAGTCTACTACTCAATTATCAACTACAATTATCCTAATGGTTGAGTCCACCTAAGTTGAGATTTACCCTCTCCCCTTGAGTAGAGATCTCTCAACACTCAATTCATCAAGCTCCTCCACTTTGAGGCCATCTCGAGTCAAACTTAATGTCCCTAGAATACACCGAGCTCTTGGCTTGCTCCATATATCATCCTTCACATTTTGCCTATGTAATTCGCCTCCACAGGCATAGCTACACTCTGATGCTCCGGTCCTGTGGTCCCTTGGATATCCCACACCATCCTTCATCGTTCTCCACCGTCCTCAAGCCATAAGCCATCATCTGACTTTGGCTATGTCAAGTTGTTTTCATGTGTATTTCTCTAAATCCTACGTAACTCAAATACACATATCAAATATAACATGTATCCTAGCTTATACTATTTCCCCAAACATCAAAACATATGATTGATCCCGATCATTAAAAGGGTTGATCGATCAAATCCTATATGACTGAGTTTAAAGATAAGAGATTTTTTAACTTTGAATGTTTAACCAGAAACTATCAACAAAATTTGAGAGAGAGAAATTGAATTTACATTTCAGGCCAAAATACCTTTTAATGCAGGTCTGATGTTGATGTTATTGTAAAGTTGTCCTTGTAATTGCATTGACACCAAGAAATAAGTATGCAAATGGTTCCTTGTGTAGGTTATGTTCATTGCCATCATGCAATTGAACCAAACAAGAACTCAAATAATAGACTAGATGAGCCACACTGCATATTTCTAGACCACATATTGTTCTGATCTAGATTTGTGTTCTTAGTTCCAACCAATTTATAATGTTTGAACTAATGAATATCTATCAAGCCCACAAAGATAAGGTAAGTCCACCTATGTACGACCCTCATCTTTGAACATTATGAACTTTTCAGAATGAGTAAATAAGGGACGGTGACCCAGTGGACTGGGCCGGTGGGCCAGGGTCAGAACAACCTGACAAAAATTGATGCAAGCTAACAAAGAGAAGAAAGTAAGAAACAAATAAATTGCAAATTTGAAAGTTTTCACTCATATTTTATTCAATTCATAATAATATTTGTTCCATGTAAACAAATTTTCATTTCGTATGGGAATCATCCAATTGACAAAAACTTTTCCATATACCAACCTTTGGGAAAAATGTAAAAATAATTTTCATAATTTTTTTTTATAAAATGCAGAAGATCATTAATTCAGAGACAAGAATCATTAGAAAATATCACATTTAAGGTTTACCTGTTCTTTCCAAAAATTTCTAAACCTTTAAGAAAGAGACCCTGCTCAATGATCTTCCACGGTTTGCAATCACCCTTTTCAAGTTTGTAGATGTTTTCATCGACAAACTCTTCTTTTCTTTCACTTTCATCACCTTCAGTTACTGATGGATCCTTAGATGTCTGGCAAATATCATTTTTTTGTGCTTCATCAAATTTAGGATTCATATTGCCCTCCTCTTGCCCTACAGAATTTCTCTTATTTCTCATACTTGGTCTATTTGTCATTGATGAGCTGGAACTTTTACTGTCATTTCGTGTATCTGATCTGAGTTTCATATCTCGTGCAACAAGGCATCCACTAACAAGAGAATCAGCATCAGATTGCATCATTTTTTTCTGTTTCTTTTTTATGCAAATAAGACCCCGTTCAGCAACCCGTTTGGTCTTCTTCTTGGCTCCTGATTTTCCATGTTGCTTATTTCTTAATGGAGATGAAGAGAGCTGAACAGAAACACTATCCTGATTGTTTCTCATATCAGACTCGCTGCTATCAGAAACAACCTTTGCATTTGAAGATGCACTTTCACTTGGATGAGACTTTGCCCTCCTTAGGGAAGCTTTAACTTTCCTTCTTGGAGAAGGCTCTGCCCCAGGACTGCTGGCCGAATGAACTAGCTCTTCAAGCTCATGGGGCATTTGAGAATTTGTTGTAGCTGTACTTTCTGATTTAGAAGCCTGATCAAAGTATTTTTATCAAAAAAAATATATGAGTTTATAGTAAAGCCAAGTTTGGCGAATCAGTTATGTCATGTCAAAGAAAATATAACAAAATATTTTACCAATCTATAACAGTGAGTACCACAAGGAGCACCATCATCAGAGTTGACCCAAGGATGCTGCTTTTCTGCCTGATACAGAACCCAATTAATGAATTATAGATCAAATATCACAGTTATAGATGTACCAATATGACTCACAGGGAATACTAGATCCTGAGAACACCCGTGTAATCTACAATCAAACATCTGTGAACATGAAACAAGTAAACAAAATTCAATATCCAAATGAACAAGGAGATACAAAAAAGCCAAAAAAAAATTGTTTAATGTCATACTGGAGCTGACCAGACAACGGCGACAAAAAAGATTATCAAAAGAATCTAAAGCTGCCTCCAGATCTTTCTCAAGAAATGCCTCGTCAAGTTTTGCATCAGGTTCACTTTCCCCATTTTTGACACACTCTTCGTTATTTTCTCTCTTCAAATACTTTTCAGATCGCGCCTGTAGAAGATGTTTGGTGTGGTTTCACACCTCTGTAAATGCCAGCAAAAAATGAATCGGAAACAGCTAAACCTAGGTTCAGGCTCAATCAAATGTCAAATCAGAAAAATGCAACTAATAACTAAGTCATGTCAGGTCAAAGAAAACAAGAAACATACCTTGATATCAACAGAATCCTTCTCGAGGCTTTGAGCTAAAGCATCTAGAACCACATTGGATAGGTCAGCACGTGCAATGGTCGTCCTGTAATAGAATAGTTATGACAACGATCATATCCTCTATGTACAAATATCATTGTTTATGATAACTTCACTGATTACCCATCCAAGTAACATTCTACAAGATATATAGATGTTTCTGATACATGATAAATAACTGAAATAAAATATATGATAACCCACTTCTCCCTTCTTGCAAACTTCCACTTTTCCCAAATCAGTAACAGATGAGACAGTTTGTGCAGGTTGGATGAAGCCACTGCATTTGCTTAAGCTGTAAAAGTGGCATTCAATTTCTTATGATTTCTTTTAGGACCAATGTGGTGGATGGCTAGTATGCTAGAGGGGGTTAATAGTGATTCTTCCTACAATTAAAACTTAGACACAAGTATATGCAGCAGAAATTAAGACAAGGAAGAAAACAAAAGCTGACATGCCAATGTAAAATGGTTCAGAACCCTTGTTCCCACTCCATGACCTATGATCCTTCGGCAGATCACTCCCGAAAGCCCCACTAGTTTTCTCCTTTAGAAGTTCTTTCGGAGGTGGAAAACCTGCATACAAGCTTTCACAAGTTGTTAAAATTAGGCTTAGAGTGAGGGAGAAAGAATGTTACAATGAGCTCTAAGGATTAGAGAAAATTACTATGAACATTAGCTCCAAACTACTCTCATTGCTCCCCTTTTATAAGCTTTCATCACCTTTAGTTGTTGGTCTTGACCGTTATACTATGCTTACACCGATCAATCGACTGGATTCCACCATTAGTGGATTGATACTCTATAGTCATTAAATCATTGGTCGTTGTGCACAACTCTCTCTAGCTTTTCTATTGTATCTCCAGTCGATTAGATGCTTCTAACAATTGATTGATATGACTAATAGACTCAGCCATGAAAGAAATATTATGTCGTTGGTTGATGAGCCACTTAATAATTGAGTAACTCCAAACTCAGCCGCAAGTAGAAACATTTTATTCGTTGGTTGATTCACTCGAGTCGACAACTTGGTCAACTCAACCACCATTTGACTGGATCGACTATGACCATCCTAATGAGCGAGTCGCCTAAGTTAAGAACTACCCTCTTCCAAGTACAATCAATCAACTCTCAACTCATTTAAAAGTTTACCTTGCAACTCTTTCGCCATCAAGTCATTTCACGTCAAGCTTTTCACCCTTTGGATGCACCCAAACCGTTTTTCACCCTTTGGATGCACCCAAACTTGACTCTTCATACGTCATCCTTCCTACTTCGCCTATGTAGTTCACCTCCTCTAGCACAACTGCACTCTAATACTCTTCATCCTACAGTCCCACGGATGTCCCATTCCCCAATCTCTTTCGACCTTGAGCCATCAAAAAACCTTGATCATGTCATCTCAGTGTGTATATCCAAAGGTTATGCATGACTCAATACATATATCAAATGCATACGCAATTGTAACTTAAACTTTTTACTCAAAAATCAAAAATCATGATCAATCCCAATCACTTAGGGTATAATTGCACTAACAATTCTCTTCTTTTTTTTGTAATCCAGATATCCAGCTCTTTGAACCGACTAATCATAGAGGTGACCGGCACGGCCCCACGAAAATTTACCACCGGCCAACAGGGTAAATTGGAAATCGCTCGCGGAGACCCATCCAAGCTGCCAACATTCTTAGGGTTGTCATCCCACCGGAGGAAAATCCCTACAATGCGTCGCAGTTGGGATTTAACTCTTAGATGCCTAATTAACCACTTGGAGGGTCTAACTGCTGCACCATTGCCCCAGGGGCAATAATTCTCTTTTTTAATGTTTAGCAATATGTTTAAATTAAGAAAATCAAAAAATAAAATTGAGACCTAAATAAGGCTCCCCTTATACCAAAGGTCCTATAGAGCCAAGAATTTCAAATCAAATTCTAATTTGCCAATAAAATAAGAAATGAAATTTTAACTTAAACCTTTTTCCTTCTCCTCTTTAGCACACATCAAAAAAATTGCACTAAACAATCTAAATTCTGAAATTCACCATAGGCAAACTTGTATTCCTAATATAGTATACTTTAACTTGGTGCTATTCCTAATCACATGACACAATCAATTGTTGCTTGAATTACACTCCGTGCTAAATTCAAAAATTCATGAAAAAGTACACAAACTTTAAAAAATCTAAAATTTTCCAACTAATTTTGTTTTAAGTTTATCTATCATGGAAAAATATATTTTAATGAAAATTCATTTTAATTTTTGAAATTGACACAAACTTAAAATTTTCAAAAAGTTTTAATTATGTATCAAGTTCAAAGCCTTTATTTTGAATTCTTACATTTGAAAGCAATAACGCTTTCAAAACATTAAATTACACTTTCAAAACATTAAATTGTATTTTCAAATCATAAACCATTAATATATTGATCTTCCCCATAGTTGGTCAATGATTGCTATATTGATACTCTATAGTTCATCAAGATGCCTTAAACATTGTGAATCAACAATGTCAACTAACTCTCACTTAGTATATAAGTTTATCAATATAAAATATCATGTTCTTCCTATATTTCGCGTGAGATGTAAAATGAGATATTCCTAAATTTGAACATGCAATTCTATCCATACTAAGTATAAGTCAACCATATCAAATAGATATTTAATGAGATCCATTAAGGTTGACTACCCTAAGATAGTTTGAGTAATAATAGATTTGGACACTTCAAATAGGTTATGCCCAACTAGATTTACAGACTCATTGGGAATGAATTCCCTACATAGATTTTGACAATAGTATGTATTTTCATTCTTGGATCCCTTATATCTTTAGCATGTTCTTGTTAAAATTCACTTTGGGTCAATAGTGAATTTTTTTAGGGCAATACTTAGTGTATCTACTTGTTCCCTTAATATTTTGTTTTCCACCTCCAAATAATGCAATTTATCACTAGGGGTAGAATTTTCTAATCCTTCCAAAATTCCTACTAATTTCTTAAGATCCATGTTTTTCCTTTTTACTTTGCTTAAACACTAGAAGGAGAACGATAAAATTGTTGTCGTGTGACTTGGTGGTTACGGGTTCGAGTTGTAGAAACAACCTATTGCAATGCAGATAAGACTGTGTACAATAGACTCAATGTGATCTGACCCTTCTCTGAACCCTGCATTGGCGGGAGCTTTATATACTAAGCTACCCTTTTTTACTTTGCCTAAACACCTGGTTAAACTTAAATTGCATCTAATAAGCATAGGGTATATTGTTTACCTTGCCATGTTGGCTAATTCACATAATTGAGCTCCCCTTCACTCAACCTCCCTTCTCCTTCTTCCTCGAACGAAGTTGAGACAACTCCATCATGAATTGCCATAGAGGCAATGCAAGGCCTATTATTAACTCCTATTTCCTCTAATGAAGAAGCGTCATCCCATCCCATGTGGCCTTCAAGGA
This sequence comes from Hedychium gardnerianum, assembly GCA_038050645.1. Lineage (NCBI taxonomy): Eukaryota > Viridiplantae > Streptophyta > Magnoliopsida > Zingiberales > Zingiberaceae > Hedychium > Hedychium gardnerianum. Next base: position 10,616,115 of record JBBUKS010000049.1, on the reverse strand, counting down.
ATTCTTCTTCTTGTTTTGCTCACCCTTTGAAGCTTACTATTCTCTTGCTCTTCCTTGGCATTTTCTTCATGTCACTCTTGCCAAGATTCAATTTTCTAAAAGTTTAGTCACCTGTCTTACCATGTAGGCCTCCTCATTGATATCCATAAAGGAAGAAGATTCGAATGATGACTCTAATGGAGTGGTATATTTCTTCTTTCTCTTCTTGCTGGCCAAAAGAGCTACTCCTCTTATTCTAGAAGCCTCTACTTCTTCCACCATTCCTGCAATTCTTAACTTATACAATTCCAAAGTAGAGAATAAACCTTCTAAGGTACTTATTATTAGTACCCCGAGTGGTTAAGGGGAGATCTATGAACCCCAAGTGGTTTGAACCACGATTGTTGTCAAATTAATTTAAATCAGGCCTTGTTATTACTGATATGTGTGTTTAAGTGTGCAGGGACTTAGGAGAACACACGGGTATCCGAGGGCTCAGGATTTGATGGAGTATGGTGAAGGGTGGCATGGGAAAGCCAAGGGACCGAAAAGGATGAGGAGCATCGGAGAAGGTGAAACCTTGGCCGAAAACGCAAGCGAGCGAAAATGATGACACAAGAAGAGAGCCGATGGGCTCGATGCATCAGAGGTATGTGAAGTTGCGTAAGAATGCTTCGATGGAGCGACAATGATGACACTAGGAGTGAGCATCCGAGGGATGAGAATTGAAGTTTGTGCAAAGTAAGTTGGTGAGATGAGTTGAGTGACTTGTATTTGATACGAGGGTAAACTCAACCATAGACAGATTCAGGCGTAGTTGACTGAGTCAGGAGGTTCGGGCGACCAAAACAATGGTTTCGATCGATCGGACCATCAGTTCGGTCGACCTATACACAGGATAAGCATTATTTGTATGGTTGATTATTGCTGGAATTGTATCGGGCGACCAGACATCAAGATCGAGCGATCAGAAACCATGTGGAAGTTGATCCAATAGTGCAATCCAACCGTGCATATCCAATGTAAGCGGGATCGGGCGATCAGAGTGCAAGATCAGGCGATTGGAGGACATGTGGCCAGCGATCTAGAATAGTTATCCGAAGCTGACCGAATTTCAATCAACCGGAATGGTATTCGGGAGACCAAAAGGATGTCATGTCAGCAAACAGATGAGCGAAGACGATCTCTTGGATGAGATCGATCTGCCACGTCAATTGTTTCCGATCGACCGATAAGGGTTTTATGGTCATAAGGGTTTTACGGAAGTCCACGACTAGACTATAAAAGGGAGGCGAAGAGATCTTGTTCAACACAACACACAGCCACGATCAAAGTTCCAATCGCATTCAAAGTCTTGTTTTTCCTTTCCTCTTTAATTGTATACTAAACTATTATAAGAGGTTTCTCCACCTCTGGCATGTTACCGAAGAGGAGAAGGATAGTGGACAAGCGTTCCTGTGCATAGGCCTTGGAGTAGTAACCTGGATTGTGAACCAAGTAAATACCGGTGTCCATCACTTTTATGTTTGTTTATTTTATTAATGTGTGTGTCCTTGCTAAGTAATTAGCAAGAGAAAAAGAACTTGAATTTGCAGGTACGTTATACACCCCCTCCTTCTCTAGCGATCCAAAATACTTCCGCAGCACATTCACTTATCTCAAGGTTCTTAAACATATAAAACAAATCTATCACGGGCACACACTAAGGTATTCTCGAGAAGGTGTTTATGGTGTCACAACCAGTAAGTTTAGACGATTAGAAGGTAAGGGGGGTGAATATTGTTTCTTCCTGCTAGGTTAGCTCACGAGTATAAAAACACCCCAAAAATCAAAACAAATATATTACCAATGTTAACACACATGTTTATATGGTTTGACAGTCTCCAAAGATCATACTCCATGGCTTATGACCCTTCACTAGATCACTCCCAAAAGCTCTCTATATTTCCTCCTTCTCAAACTTCTTCTAAAGGTGGAGAAACCTCTTATAAGCTTTCAAGGGATTACAAAGAGGCTTACAAATGAAAGAGAGAAAGAATTACAATGATCTTAGAATGTTAAGAGAATATGATAGTGAACATTAGCTCCAATTCGTTCACCTTCGCCTCCTTGTATTAGCCTTCATCTTCAGCTATTTGACTTTGTCATTTTACGATCAATACTAAACTCCGCCCATGACGAACTAGTCATGGCCGGACCCAAGCCAGAATAAAGGAAGAGGGTTGCGTTAGGTTGTCAGCCAGTGTTAAACTATGCCAAATTTCAATGAATGGATCAATTAAACTAAATTTCACCATTAATTGGCTAATGCATTGCAGTCATTACATTACATAATCTACTCTTATAAGCACAATTTTTTCTCATCAACTCTCTCGATTTTT